>JAGWCC010000884.1:0-115818 GCA_022651775.1 Drusus annulatus | reverse complement strand
AAGTTGCCGCGATGATTTTACTTTCTTCGTGCAGGTCTTTGAGAGTATCCCAAGCGGTTTACAGGATCGGCAGACAGAAAGCGCCGGTTTTTCGCCGCTGCCATGAGAACGTCGCCTCCGATAAGGATGAAAGGGATTGCTTAACGTCAGTGGGAGCTTCCATTCCATCTCGACTACTGCTTTCGCGATTTCAGGATGCACTTAGAACTCCTCGAAAGCAATCAACGCGGTGTATACCGATGAACGTTTCTGCAACCAGGAATCAGTTCTACAAGCAGTGACACCAAATTTAAGATGTTACCACCATTCCAAAACAAAACTATTTTCTCAACGAGGAGCTAGAAGTATTAAATTTAATGGCGGTTTTAATGAAGTGTGATTGATTACCAAAACCACAATCAATTTGATAGGAACATGTTTTTAATAGATTAGTTTTCCTTATGTTTTATTATAAATCTGCAATTATTTCTTATTTGGTTTGAGTATAATATGAGGGTTGCGAGAACGTATATAAAAAGAAAGGTTCACGTCTGCATCTCCAGGGTTTGCTATATTTTACAGCATCTCGGTCACATTAAAAAGTAAAGTATTGCCATTGAGAAAATATAGCTTATATTTGATGGTTTATTCTGAATTATTTAAGTGAAATAATATTTTTGTACATTTGTAGAATTTTACATTAAAAACTAGCTTATTTAGTTAAAATGTTATTAAAAAAATGTATCTAACTATCCCGATTTTACCCATAAATTTGTTTTACTTTTTTAATAAAAGTGAAAATTTGATTACAAAAAAAAAAGTTATCCAGGCCATTTACAACAATCAGTCAGACCTTATCGTATTTTTTTTTGTGTTGATTGCATTTGTTTTTCAATTGAAACGTGAAAAAAATTACACCATATTTCATAACAAGAGAAAACCAAAATTTTAAATATTTTTACAATGATTATACGTTAATTTTAGAAAAATATTATGTGTCAGTAGGTATGCGATTTATTCTATGACTTGTTTGAATTACTTGTAAACAAGTAGGCATCAATAATACACGATTCGTGCATCTATATACAATTGCATATGTTTTTGATTAAAAACGTGTAGGTAGAACATACATATTTTGCAACTTCTTAATGCTACCGTTTTCATGCTATATGTTTTTTTAATGAACGTTTTAAAATAATAAAATAAAAAAACATCGCCCTAGTATTTTTAAATTAGCATTTCAAATTATCATATTCTTATAACAAAAATTCGATCCTCGTTGGTGGAATAGTATTATTATTGATGTTATGTATTTGTTTATATATTTGAATTAGAAATGACGTAATTGCTGATAATAGGAAACGATTATAAAGTCCACTGAATAATTTTTCAAACACTATTATTTATTATCACAATTTAGTAGCCGGCCATGGCAATATAAGTTTATCGATTGGTCGTTTGGTTTAGCGCCTCCGACTGCGCTGAATATGGCGCATGAGCAGTCAGCTCTGCCGGACGGAATACTACAAGAAACAGACTGTGACAGATCTTATTGTGTTAATAAAGAAATAAACACTGAAAAGGAAATTATCGGTTAATATTTTGTAATTATCGGTTGAACTTTGTGATGTTCCATGTTCCTCGAGGCTATCGTAGATTCTTGTTTGATTTTACATTTCTTCAATACTAATGACGTGAATTGCAATTTAAAACTATTCCAGCGAGTGTTTTGTAATGAATTACACAATTTAGACTGCAGTTTATTGACTAACGTGCGATGAGTTAATTAATACTACGAAATGTGCGATTTGATGTTAGGTAAACTGTTATTTTTATGTAGTAGAGTGATTCTTCTAAAAAAAAATCTTTAGCTTTTCTATATAAATAAATGGAGTGTACATAGTAAATAAATATAGTTTTTGTGATACCAGTGATCTATTCGAATCATCATGGGTAATTTACAAGGGGGCGAGGGTAAACATTCCAAAACCGGCAAATCGCCAGGGAGAGGCAAAAACTCAATGAAAAATAAAAAAGAAGCTGCCAAAGAGAAGAAAAGGATTAAATCGGAATCTCAAGTATCGAATAATCTGATTATTGAGACAGGGCCCAGTTTACGAGGTTCAACAGAACAAATTGTAACAGAAAATATTGGCGCGGAAAGAGAAGTACCTGCTCAGTCGTCGGTCAGTCCGAAAACTGTTTTACCGACAGTACACGTGGTTGCGGGAGGGGACGGCGGGGAAAAAGTTTCTAACTGTCAGACCGGTGGCTTACGGTCAACGAACTGCGACCGCTCCGCAGTGCATTCTTCTAATCAAAACAAAGGCTCCGAAGTCACCAACAAAAATTCTACACTTATTACGGATTCTTGGAAACAAGTCAAGAAAATTTCCGATTCAAAAGGACCTAATAATTCAACGAGGAAAGAATTAACTCCACCGAGCAAAGAATCAAGTTCTGAATCTGTGTTTACGGACCCGTTAACACCGGTGGGCTTCGCTGCAGAAATAAATCAATGTTATTATTCCGAAGAGAGTGTAAATGTTAACCCGGAAGAAGGCAAACGATACGTCAAACCGATCGGCTCCAAAACAAAGTTTTGTGAAAACGGCGCAAGTTCACATCATAAAAAAGACGCACAAACAAGTCGCGAAAAACTGGGGAAACTAAGTGTGTCAAAAGTCAGCTGCGTCAGTCTAGATGACATCTTAGATGAGGATAATATTTTTATACTTACCGACACAATGCCGGACGCGGGGACCGACGACGTTGGTGAAAATTCAAATTTAGATTTCCATCAAGTGTCAAATCAGAATGTTTTCGATAAAGTAATTCCCGTCGAAGAAGTCGCCAAAAAAGTCGACGGTGATCACGTCGATGGTGAAGTTATTATTTCAAGTAACGACCAGACAGTTCTTAAAAGTGATTTCGTGATGGGCAATTGGGAAACGACGGCTGTGAAGAAAGAAAAAGCCGAAGCGGTATCGAATGAAAATGATAATTTGGACAATTCAGAAGTTAAGCCGAGAGGGTCAGCTCTGTCGACTTCATTTACCCTTTCCAGGCACAGGAAAGTAGACTTACCACCTTCAAAAGTTAACGAGGCCTGTCTGCAAGGTAATTATTATTGCTTTACAACAAAATAATCCATTGAATTTCGGCTTTTGCCCAAGTCAATTGTCTAGTCTGTTAAATATTGATGTATTTTTTTTTGCAGAAACGGTGATCTTTTTTATGTTGTTTGGCTGGTTACAGTTATTTAACCTCGTAAGAATAGTAATTGTAATTTAAATAAAAAATGTTTTAGTTTTAAGCCACTTTATTTATATATATATATAACATTCGACTGGTTTCGGTTAAACTTAACCTTCTTCAGGAAAGTATATAAATAAACTTTCCTGAAGAAGGTTAAGTTTAACCGAAACCGGTCGAATGTTATATCTATATAAATAAAGTGGCTTAAAACTAAAACATTTTTTATTTAAATTATAATGTCAAGCCACAAAGTGATTGCTTCCTTCGATAAATAGTAATTGTAATTGGTTTTGCATCTAGTTGAATCGTTAATCATTCAAATATTTAATAAATGCAACATTTGTCTCTCAATCTCGATTCGACCGAGTGAAATGCATACGATACGTTTTACAAATAACCCCATTTTGGTTCAGCTCGGTTCGTTGGAGTTTGTTCATGTTTTATAGGCAGGTAGAGATACCTGCCGGGTTCTGGTCCAGAGATTTTAGGATCTCTCCCGTGATAAGAACATTATTTGTCACCTTAATGTATCTACTAAACAAATATTACACTGAAATGTAATAAAGACCTATTGCGTTTCATGTTTGTTCTGTGCTGATAACGTTGTTTATAATATTTGTATAAAGCTTTTTGGGAGTACAAATAAATATTTTTACATCTAAAATGTGATCGATATATTACGGGAAACCAACAATACTACCGACCTAAAAAATATCCCTTTAAAAATTGTATTTCTTTTATTATGAAAAAAATAAATACATAATATTATTGGAGTGTACTCTCAAAATTAATATAAAATCACTGAAAATCACTGTGGTCATAATGAATAATACGTGACAACCTTGGATCACATGCATATACGAGTATATATTTTTTATCCTATTCTAATAAAATAATACCCTATTTTCTATCATGCTTCATCTTTTATCTAAAACTGCCTTGCCCCCTTTCAGTATACATCTTTTTAGTTTCAATTTAATACCAATTTTTAAAATAATTAAAAAAAACCTAGTTTAACTTCAATATTATAATATAAATTCGCCTTCCCTTTCCGAACTTTGAATCAATGGTCAATAACAAGAACTAGAACTTATCCTGAGGGGGAAGTCAAATGTAATTATAAAAAATAGTACCTGCAAAACAATAATAGTACCTGCAAAACAAAAATAGTACCTGCGAAACAAAAATAGTACCTGCTTACTTTTCGGTTTGAATAAAATAAAATAGTACCTTTACTTTTCGGTTTGATTAAAAAAATAGTACCTAGTTACTTTTCGGTTTGAATAAAAATAATAGAGTACCTACTTGCTTTTCGCAAAGAATAAAAAAAGAATAGTACCTGCAAACTTTTCGATAAAAAAATGTTCCTGCTTACTTTTCTGTTTGATTAAAAAAATAGTACTTAGTTACTGTTCGGTTTGAATAAAAATAAAATAGTACTTACTTTTCGCTTAGAATATTACCTTCTTACTTTTCGATAAAAAATATACCTGCTTACTTTTCTGTTTGAGTAAAAAAAAGTACCCACTTGCTTTTCGGATTAAAAAAAATTAATTCTATTTCAATGTTTTTTTCAATTCAATTATTTATCATTTTAATACAATTTCAATGCGGTTTTTTTTCATTTTCCAAAGAGAATATGGCAAGAATGCAGTAGAATCTTTTCAAATTTCCTATTTATAATATTATCAATGTATTAACTATTTGTTTCAATAATAATGTGTACCTAACTATTGTTTCATTGTTTTTTATTATTTCCCTTTTCACTCTTGCACTGTTTTTTGTTGTTTTTATTTTTATTTTATTTTATATTGTTATTTCCGTTCTATTCAGTTAAACTACAATTAAGTAGTTTGGCAACAGAACAACAGTTTGAGATCTGGTTTATAAAAATGCACTCACATTTTTAATTTCACCACAATATGGTTTCCTTATCTATGTAGGCACTATGTACTCCTATATACGTAAATAACTGGAAAAATTCCAGTTATTTACTTCAGTATTATCGAATTAATAATAATTATTTGATAAAAGTGGAGGCCATCAGGATAGCACTTGAAATGAGGCGTATTCGTTTTGTTGGTTGACGTCATATTAGTATGGAAACTCGTCAATTCTGTATTGTCTAGCCATATTAATTACTACAAAGAGAATTAATCTAAAAATCCAGCCTTTATTACCAACAATGGATGTTTGACTGTATAGGTTATCAAGGTATCTATTTCAGTTTATAGATAGTTGAAATAATTATATTTGAAGAATTTATGTAGCGCCGTTTTGGTGAAAAATCACCCCAAGGGCGCTGTATAGCGTTGTGACCGCTCTGTGCGAACTAATACAAAGAGCTACATCATTTTGCGGCAGTTCACACCTCACACATTTGTCGGTGTGCGAATACTTTAATTGAAGTTCGACTACAAACACTACAAAAAAGTACTTCACTTTGCGGTAGTTCACACTTCAATTGAATTTCGACTTTAAATACTACAAATAAGTACTTCACTTTACGGCAGTTCACACTTCAATTGTAGTTCGACTTTAAATACTACAAAGAAGTACTTCACTTTACGGCAGTTCACACTTCAATTGTAGTTCGACTACAAAGAAGTACTTCACTTTGCGGCAGTTTACACTCCAATTGTAGTTCGACCTTAAAGACTACAAAGAACTACTTGATTTTGCGGCAGTTCACAATTCGGTTCCAGTTATTTTCGTTTTCTGAATATCGCTAGCAACCCCCCCTCCCCACCCGATTTTTTTTTGGCGAGGAACCGGTTGCAGTTCTTATGAATTGAAGTGTTCTTCAATTGAAGCGTTCACCATGGAGGTTCATATTAAAGAACTTGTAGTTTGTGAAGCGTTCACAAAAATTTTTCCCATCGCTAGCGCTGTACACATCTTAATTCCTAGTTTGTATCAATATTTATTTAAATTATGTACAGAGGTAATAATATACAGAAACATACTTACCTGGGCAGGTCACTTTAGATAAATACAATTATTTAATATATATATATATATATAAATAACCTTTTTTGCAAAATTA
Organism: Drusus annulatus; assembly: GCA_022651775.1. Classification (NCBI taxonomy): domain Eukaryota; kingdom Metazoa; phylum Arthropoda; class Insecta; order Trichoptera; family Limnephilidae; genus Drusus; species Drusus annulatus. The sequence continues at coordinate 109,535 of JAGWCC010000884.1, read as the reverse complement.
TAGCTGATATTTATTAATTTAAATTATTTATGTTTTTTATTGTTTGATTTTAGGGCATGAAAGCAAATTTAATAATGGGCCCTCGTATTTGTGCCACAGTACAGAATTTGGTAAAAAAATATATTTCAGTATTTTTTTAGCTATTGCATTTTGCCACCATTTAATAGAACATGAACGAATGCAAATGAATTTGATCGGTTAGGTCTTCTTACAGTTTGCGGGAACGGCCCTCACCGATTTATGTGTGGTGTGTCCTCTTAAACTGATGTTGGGTATATGCTCAGAGCAATAATCTCGGAGTAAAATAATCTTAGAGTAACCTAGAGACCTAACTTTGCGAAATTTTGTCCGCACTTTTTGACCAAGCAATGACCAAAGGGTGTGGCCTAAACTCGGAGTAAAATCACTAACAGGGTTGTCACAAATTAAGTAAATTAGGTATTTTGTTGTGAGTAGGTAGTTGTAAATCATTAAAAAGAATGAATGTTGTATATTTTTTTGTTTATTCAAATATACATTAATCAATAAGATTATTAAAATCTTATTTATAGATAAAAAATATAAACGAATTAAATTATTAGTACAGAACATTTTATAATACATATTATAAAATGAACTTCAGTCTCCATCAACAAAATAGTTTACAAACAAAAGTAAAATAAAAAAAAATGTACGGTGATAACAGATGTTAAATCATTTTCTTAACCTTGGAGTAAGAATATATGGAGAGAGATCAATTTTTTTTTTACCTATATAAATTTGCGATAAATCACTTTCTCTGCGTTTTTACGTCGTACACCATGAGAGAGAAAGAGACACAAAAAAATTCACAAAACATGACACCGCTTTTAAGTATTGTAGGGATGTTTTCCGTCCCGCGTTATTTTGTAAGGAAATTTCGAATGCAGATAATAATAACAGTGAACTTATATAGCACAGTTTTGTGATATTTCACGTCAAGTGCGCTTCATACTTAATTAATTAAGCTAATAATTCTAACTAACAAGGAGAAAATAATATATAATATGTATACAAAATTAAAACTATCTAAATGCATGATCGTTATCATAAATCATCAGAGAACAGGTTCAGAAATGGGTACAATAGTGCATGTGCACATCAATAGATTTTAAAAAAAAACAATTAATTAGAAGCTAAGGGTATAAAAAAATCCAGATGAAACGTATGAATTCATTTTAACATATTTGTTAAATCAAAGAAAAAGAAATTAGATTGAATTTGATGTTAGATCCGTAACGCCCGAGAATTCTGTAGTTGCACCAATCGTAGATACTCCAAAAAAGGTAGTCTTAAAAACATAATACTATAACGTAATACGCGAATTTTGAAACTAGAAAAAAAAAAATCTCCGCATTACAACAATCAAATCGTCCACGTTTACGAAAAATCACATCTTTAAATTATATAATACAGGACCTAGAAAAACGGGGCAATGTTCAAAGTGAAGGTATCCAAATATTATCGTCCATTAGTGGGCCCAACGGAGATGTTTTGTCGAAGTGATTACTTGGGAAATGGACTGAGCAGATTGTGCTATGGTATTTAGGAGTTCAATTTTGCCTTCTCGTAGCACGGATCCATTTTTCTCGCCTTTTTCATCCTTTGGAAATCTAAAAATAATTAAATATATAATAATATTCCAATTTTGGCATAGCCCTGAATTTAGGGAGGCAACCAAAATCTAAGAGATAAACACTATTCTGTCTTTTATCTGTTTGCCAACAATTTAGCGTTAGTATCATGAGAAAGAAAGAGACCGGGATAGTTTCAGAAGCCGTACAAAGACGGAGTTCCCCTTTCTAATGGTTTTTAATGTGACATCTCGTAAATATTTTTAAGTTAAACATATTGCGAATCCATTAAAACTCATTTCAAACGGAAGTTTATTATATTGGAACGAATAGTCCAAAGATTAATTACATATTGGTGTAAGTTACTAGTTGTTTTGTAGGTTAGGATGTTAAATATTTGAGATCAAACTAAAAAAGACGATTTTTATGGTACATACGTGTGAAAACTGTTTTTTTTGGTCCTTTTGTACTTCGATTAAAGCAAACAAGCATAGAACATGTGGCCATGATGTTTTGCTAGATATTACACAAAAAATAACTCAAGTTTTTAACTATTTACGTACTTTTGACAGTCCGTTCGCCTGACAGTGCAAACGTGTCTGAAGTTTGTGCGGATTAAATAATGAAGACATTTCATTTAGCCCGCCCCAAATCGTGTATAGGTTTCAACAATTGTTTGTCTCTTTTTCTCATATGCTTATAGAACCGAGCATAAAGAGAGAGCTATATTTTGCGAGTTTGTCAACGATTTGTCACAAATTAGTATGGTCTCTTTATATTGTTACTCTGAGAAAATAATACACAAGTAGTAAATTTTGATGAGTTTTGCCGGACTCGGCTAGACCTGGGCGTGGCTAGGACTAGGGTATTTATACATCCATTCATAGGACATGTCGACATAATGTTTTTGTTTATTCGTATAACCACTTTTTCACAGTATTGTTATAAAGAAAAATACCATATAAATAAGTATATCATATAACCTGCTATTTGTGTAATTATACCTTGGTTTTATTGTATTATATTTATTTTTTTATACATCATTTGGATGAAAAATTATGTTTAAATTGTCTTATTTTTTATTGTTTTTTTTTTACTCTATACTTTGCATTCATTGCAATTTATATTTTTTAGAATTAATTGTTTTATATTTATGAATATTGTGTATTAATACACTTACTCGCTTTATTTAAAAACGACTTAAAATAAAAATAAAAAAATTAATGTATTTAAAATAATAAATAACTGAACTGAACTGAATAACCTAAAAATTCGTTAACTTCAGTCCATTTATGTCGCGTATCAAAACGCGTGGGCGGAGTCAACGGAGACGCGGGACACGAAGAACATCCTTACAGTACTTTAAAGCGGTGTGATAATTTGGGAAAATATGCTGTCTCTTTCTCATGGTGTACGACATAAAAACCCGGAGAAAGTGATTTATCCCTAATTTGTATAATAGGTTGCGTAAAAAGAATTAGCTCTCTCTCCATATATTGTTAGTTCAACGGTATGTCAGTTTTCTCTGTCGAATTTAATTGATTTGCAATTTTTTGGTATTGACAACGTCTCAGAGCGGGCCGACCTTCAATGATGTAATAACGTCCGAACGCATTGTGGTGTGTTCATATAAAAAATATTATTTCGTATACACCTTCCGTCATTAACACGTTAATAGCTGATTCACACCAACGTCCGGTTCCGCTCAGTGCCAATATTGTTCCGCAAGAAAACTTATTGATATGTTATGAATATCGATCAAGGGGTATGTGCCAAGACAAATTTGTGTGGCAGTATATCATGCCACCCTTGTGATATTTAACTACTTAGTTAATTAAATAATTATTTTGAATTGTAAAAATACTAACATCGCAGATTTTTTTTATCAAAAACCATTTTTTTAACACTAAATAATATTTTTATTAATTATTAAAAAAATCATTTAGTGATAAAAAATTGTTAAAAAAAAAAAAAAACTGCGTTGTAAGTATTTTTACACTTCAAAATAATAATTTAACTATATAAGTAGTCAAATATCACAAGGGTGGGCAGAAGGATATACTGCCACACAAATTTGTCTTGGCACATACTCCTTGATTGATATTCATACCATATCAATAAGTTTTCTTGCGGAACAATATCGGCACTGAGCGGAACCGGACGTTGGTGTGAATCAGGCTTTAAACTAACAATCGAAGCCGACGAATATGGGCTGCCTAATGCCTGCGAGCATTCACTTCGCTTTTTGATAATTGTAACAAGATCGTGTCTACATTGAATACATAAATTATTTTTTAGTACCAATATAGCTTCAAGTATGACCTATAACTCTATACCATACGTATCTCGGAGCAATAATATACATGAGAGAGCGCTGCTGTAGACAGTTTTTATGAGATTTGCCGGACTCGGCTAGACCTGGGCGTGGCTAGGACCAGTGGCGGCTCGTGACTTTTTAGTGTGCTAGTGGTAAGATAGAAAAAAAACATCATCATTGATGTTGTTGTAGCCGAAAACATTTTTTTTTTTCTCAAAAATTCAACTTTTTGTATGAAGATTTTTCAGAAATCCGTGCAGTGCACCACCAAAACTGAAAAATCCTGAAAATCTTCATACAAAAAATAAAATCTTGAAAAAATATAAAAATCATTTTCGGCTACAACAACACTAACAATAAAGTATTTTTCAATCTTAGCACTCTACAACACTAAAAACTCACGAGCCGCCACTGGCTAGGACTAGGGCTAGGGTATTTATACATCCATTCACAGCACATATCGACATAATGTTTTTGTTTATTCGTATAACCACTTTTTCATATATATAAATATATGTTTTTAAAGAAAAACAAACATTCCCGGGTTACGAATAACATGTCAATTTTTTAAAAACTCCTACTGCCATCATAAGAAGCGGAAGATTTTGCTTGTGCAATGATAGAGGACTTAGCCAGCAGACGAATTGAACGCACGACGCCCGAGTGGGAATCCGATGCTTTTGTCACTCGGCTACCGACCGGTTTATAAACAAAATATAGCATGTAACCCTTGAAGTAACAATATATGGGGGGATAGCTAATTTGTTTTACCCAACCCATCCGAAATTGTAATAAATCACTTTTTCCGAGTTTTTACATCGTACACCATGAGAGAGAAAGAGACAACAAATTTCTTGGACCGCTTCTATATACTGTCGCAATGATCTTAAGCTGGCTATCTTCGCTGGTTAACGGCGGGACTCCGCCCACATTTTTTATTTTGCCACTAAACTTGACACAACTAAACGGTTTTTTAGGTTAGATGCTATATTTGTGTTGATAAGAATACTGTGAAAAAGTGGCTATACGAATACACAAACACATTATGTCGATATGTGATGTGAATGGATGTATAAATACCGTAGCCTTAGTCTTAGCCACGCCCATTTGCGCCGAGTCATGTTAAAATCGTCAAAAACAAGTCCAAAACTGACTTCACTGCCTTGGCTTGGGCTACCTCTAGTATACTCTAAGATGTAACCTAATAAACCGTTGAGTTGTGTTAATTTATTTCGCGTATCAAAACGTGTGGGCGGAGTCAACGGAGACGCGGGACACGAAGGATACTCTAACAATACGTTAAAGCGGTGTGATAATTTGGGAAATTTTGCTGTCTCTTTCTCATGGGGTACGACGTAAAAACCCGGAGAAAGTGATTTATTCCAAATTTGTATAGGTTGGGTCAAAAGAATTGCTTTCTCTCCATAATATATATTGTTACTTCAAGATATGTACTAATAACTCTTTCGCCTAAATACAGTGTTACCTCGGTTTACGAGTATAATTCTACCAAAGCAAATTTCCACATAAGAAATAATAGAAACTAGAATGATTAGTTAATACGTACCTGCCGTGAATTTTTCAAATTTGGAACTGTTATCAATCTTCTTTCCAAAAAGTCTTCCATTGAAATTCTTGGTGTAACCTTGAGTGACCAGCTGAGGCCCTGGGGCTCCACTGAAGCCAGAGTTAAGTTAGCCTCTCAGAAGTTTGGCGTACTGTATAGGGCCCATAGATACTTAAAAGTACACAACTGCTGACCTTGACATGAAAAAACCTTTGACTCTGTGCAGAAACGAGCAGTCCGTTTGATAGATTCTCCAATGTAAACAAACGAATTGCAATCTGTGGAGCACATACGTCAGGTGGGAATTCTGTCCTTGTTCTGCCGGTATTTTAATGGAAGATGCTCTGAGGATCTTGCGTCATTGATCCCTTCGGTACCGGTGCATAATCGAGAAACTCGCCAAACGCGCGCCCAACATTTACAAACGTTTTACATTCGATACGTGAGAATGGGTATCTTCTACGACTCGTTATTTTATTCGACAGCTCGGCTGTGGAACGATTTGCCGGTCTCTGTGTTTCCTCTCGTCTACTCTAAAAACATCATTCAAAAGTGATCTTTTCAAATCCTTACCTACCTAATAAAGTTCCTACCTATTAGCGTTGTGACCGCTCCGTGCGAACTACTACAAAGAACTACTTCATTTTGCGGCAGTTCAAACTTCATTCATTTTTCATGGAAAAAATACTGCAATTGAAGTTAGACTACAAAGCTACAAAGAACTACTTTATTTTGCGGCACTTCAGTTGCGAAGTTGAACTTCAAAGCCTACAAAGAAGTACTTCATTTTAAGTAATTCAATTGATGTTCGACTTCAAAGACTACAAAAAACTACTCCATTTTGCGGTAGCGCACACTTCAATTGAAGGTCGACTACAAAGATTTGGCGAAGAACTGGTTCTTCCCCAGTTCTATTTCTTTTGCTGATTTGCTAGTACTTTTTTGGGGAATTTTTTGTGCTAGTGCTTTTCGATTTCAAATCTCTACCGACTAGTGCTTTTTTTTCGAAGATGATTTTTTGTTGATTTGCCAGTACTTTTTTGGGGAGGAATTTTCGTCAATTTGCTAGTACTTTTCGATTTCAAATCTCTACCTACTATACTATTTTTTGGCGAGTTTGACTTCAATTGAAGTGTTCACTGCGAAAGGTTCATTTTAAAGAACAGCAGTTTGTGAAGAATTCACAAAACTTTGAAGTTTTTTCCACCTATAATGTATTTGAGCAAACATTATTCTATATGTGAAATGGATAAATTAAATATAATTCATTTTTTTTCCTGGCTAGTCAAGTTACATCCTATACACATAACAAATATATGTTATTCTAATTTTTTAAATTTTATAATTAAAATTATAAATATATTATGATCTGCAATCGAATTTATTTTTTATTCACTAGCGTAATCACTTTTGTCTCCTTTGAGGATTTTGCGGAAATGTGACTCTGCATTGTCGTCAGATTCATCACTCGCATTGTTACAGCCTTACCCTGGTGGTGCTTGTCTACGAAATTTTCCAACATTTTACAGATATATTACTCGTATAGGAAGAAACAATCGTTTATCATGTTAAAATTTATTGAAAAAAAATTATCGTCTTGCGAAACATTCCCAAACAAAGCTACACGGAATTCGATGTTTCACTGTACTATTTTATAAGTACCTACATGGCAGTGGTGTAGCAATAAAATTATTTTTAACCAACCTAAAACGCATGGGAACATAGTTATATACTGATAAATTAGTATTATTAGATTACATAGTCAGTTTTATTGTAATATAAATATTATTAAGTTTTATAAAAGATGTGCATATTATGTATTTTTTACAATAATTTATGTAAATGTGTTTTATATGTATTATTTTTATTATAGTCACTATTTTTAATTTTCTCCTTTTCAGTAATTTGCCAAGGGGAATTTATTAAAGCGAACAAAACATTATTTTTAAATTAGTACGATTCGTAATCTTTTAATCTGTTCTCCAAATTATTGATCAAACACGCTAACCTACCGATAAATTCAAAATAAGAAATGATTGATGAAGGACTTCTTTCATTATTATTGTCACATTGTGTTTTCCTGTGTCGATATGACTCTTTAAAATTCATATTTGAAATTTCCAATAAGATACTGTGTCATTATGATTATTGTATTGTTTGCAAAACATTGTTATAGTCTGCACAAATAATTATGGAAAACCAGTATAATTTTTTCAGAAAAAACTCTTACACGGAAAGCCCTGGAAATGAAATTTGATCATTTTTTTCTAAGCTACGCACTGTTTTCAGCTAGCAACATCATTTTAATCATGAGCAATGGAGCATTGAATTATTTTTATTGTAGTGAATAATACCGGATAAGAGTCCCAACAGCTCCCAACCGTCTTGAGCCAGTGAGACTATGGCATCCCCAATCGGGGTATGTTGTGAGGCTGAAGGTAGTGGGGAGGGGAAGGAGATGAGGAAGAGGAAGGTTGAGAAGTACCTGACTATTCAGATCTGATCACTAAACACGGCTAAAGCCATTTCAAGCAACGTTTCGATTCTGAATGGTGGTCTTTCACCGGGGCGATAATTAGAGTATCCACCACTCTGGAACGTGTCGCATATATACTATATATTATTTTATTTGGGTTTAATGTGTTATGACACATATCAATTGAATAAAATTTATTTGCGCTCGTAGGGTTTAATTCCGCGACTTCTTGATTCGTAGTCGAGCGTCTTACCACTCGACCACGGAGTCCGTCAAAAAAAATCCAGTTTCTACAAAAAATAGTGTGAAACATGGGCGAAGCCGGGTAGTAAATCAAGTTCATTTTGAAATAGACTTATAAAAAACTCTTCTTCATATCGTTCAACAAAAAATTGAATTTTAGTTTGGTGTTTTTTCCAGAGATTAAGGCTCAGCACCCAAAATGGCGCTAAAAGTCACTTTGTAGCATTCTAATACAAGCAATACTGCACATGGTTTATCTATCTACTCGTACGTGGGCAGTTAGTAAAATGTCTAAGGTATACAGTGAATAAAATTTTTAAGCTGTAATTTTGAATTATATGAAAAACATACTAAAATGTCACTAAAAGGTGCAGTTTGAATACCAGTGCAGCCATTTTGGATTTTATAAATAATTTAAAAGATTACTGTTTAAAAATTGTATTCACTGGAAACCTTAGACATTTTACTAACTACCCGTATAGAATTATCAGATAAATCATTTGTAGTATTGCTTGTATGTATTAGAAAGCCAAAAGTGTGTATTTTCGGGTGCTGACCCTTAATTATTATTCTACTTGTTCGTGGCAGATGGGTCCCCGCGCGACCTCCGGCGGCACTCGTCTCTCAGCGACGGTCCCCTGGCGGCGGACTCCAACGTGCTGCGCAAGGTGGCCTCCCTGACGCTGGATCGGGCCACCCTGGAGGCGCGCGTCTTCAAGCCAAAGTTCGTGCCCGAGAAGCTGGACTTCCAGATCTACGAGAAGTTCGAGGGTGAGTCAACAGCCACCCTATTTTACATTCTGCACTCCTACCTCGAGCCACCCTATCTAACCTTTCATACCTTCTCCACCTTGGAGGAACAATATGAGGGAGAGGTAATATTTTTACACAATCTGTACAGATTGCTTTATGCCGGGCAGATCCATTTCCACAAATCTTTCTTTATATGAACAGTTTATATCGAGTACACTTAAAGATAAAACCCAAGTAGATTCAATATTTACGATTTCTTTAAAGCATTTGATTAGATTTTTCGGTTTTTCAGACAGTGTTTATTCCTTTGATATATATCCAGCACGTATGTAGCAGCCACTCAATTTGTGAATCATATTAAATATGTATTTTAACTGCGCAAAGCGTCCAAGGTATTCAGTCCGACATGAAAACAAACTTTCAGATCAACCGGAGCGACGACGCCTGATTTTTTCGCTATGCATGAATCTACAATACAAAGCGTCCGATACAATTTAGACTAACCATAAAATCCTTCTTAATAAACTTTGCAAACTCGGTATAGTGGGTAGTTAGTTAGAATGGATAAAAAGCTACCTAACCAATAGAATTCTTCAAGGAAGAAATAACACTAAACTATCTTACAAATTCATACCTACAAGTGGTGTACCCTTAGAGTATATAGAGTGGTATCAATCCAAGGCAGTGTAGTCAGTTTTTGATGATTTTTACCTGACTCGGCGGACCTGGGCGTGGCTAAAACCAAGGATAGGGTATTTATACATCCATTCATATCACATATCGACATGATGTTTTTGTTTATTCGTATAACCACTTTTTCACAGTATTGATATCAACAAAAATAAAACCGTTTAGTTGTGTGAAGTTTAGTGGCATAATAAAAAATGTGGGCGGAGTCCCACGGTGACCCAGGAGCCCAAGATCATTGTGACAGTACGTAGAAGCGGAGTATTATATTTGTTGTCTCTTTCTCTCTCATGGTGTACCACGTAAAAACCCGGAGAAAGTGATTTATCGCAAGTTTGTATCGGTTGGGTAAAAATAATTAGCTCTCTCTCCATACATTGTTTCTTCAAGGGTGTACCCCAAGGTTCATATTTAGGTCCAATTATTTATTTGCTCTTTATAAATTACATTATTACTGTATTTGATAACAATGTGCTTGTGATGCTTTTCGCAGATGATCTGAAACTCTTCGAACCCATAAAAACCATTCATGATTGTTTTCACATTCACATTACATGATTGGTGTAAACTTAACAAACATTAGTAAATGCCACTCAATCAGATTTTTTAGATTTAATCATCCTTTCGACTATGAATATAAAATTGACAATATTTCCCGCACATCTGTCAACGAAATGAATGACCTCGGTATTACTTGAGGTGAAATATCACAAAACTGCGCTATATAAGTTCACTGTTATTATTATTACTTTCAATTCTAAATTAAATTTTCTCTCACAGATCAATATAATAACAAATAACGGTTTTAAAATTGGTAGGCTATATTCTTCGAAATGCCAGTGAATTTAGAAATATTTCAACATTATAAATCCTGTAATCTTCATTAGTTCGAAGTCAAGTCGAATATAATTCTTCTGTCTGGTCCCCTCACTTTAAAATCCACTATAATTCCATTGAAAAATTGAAACATAAATTTATAAGATACATTAACTACAAACTCGGTCTACCGATTGAAACCACAGATTATAATTATTTAATGAAATAATTAAAATTATTAACACTCTCAGACAGAAGGCTTGTTTCCGATTTGACTTTTATTTTCAAAATTGTTAATGGTACGAGTATTATAGACAATCCTAAATAATAATCAACCATGTTTTTACAGTATACAGGAATCAGTAAAAATAATATAAATCATTATTTAATGGTGCCTTGGCAAATGAAGAGATAAATCTTTTTTCTATTATTTAGGTAGCGAAAACTCTCGAACCGTGAGCTCTTGCGCTGTAAATTTTGTGCAGCTATTTATACCTGGAATTCATATTACATCATTGCAAGTATTTTCAGCTTGCTAAGCCATTTCTATAATTAGCTATAGAGCTTTAAAATGCCAATTTAATGATTAAAAAATACAACAAAAAGCCATCTTTTTTCTTCCATAACTTCATTAATCAATAAGGAAGATTATTTATTTATTTATTTACGCCCGTTATAGGCTTTTACACACATGGTAACATTTTTATTTATTTTTAAAACAATAACCTCATTAGTGCAAAAAATTGTGTAAAATAAAAAAGAGTATTGAATAGCAGATACAAAAATATTGTAGATGAAAATAACTAATAATATCTAATAAATAACAGGTTCAAAAATATTGTAAAAGAAAGAAAAAAATAATATTAAGGAACAGGTCCAACTATTAGTTTAGCTCTGCCAGATGACAAAAACTGTACTAAATTAGACTTATAGTTTGATATTGACGTGTTAAATATATCAGCGACATCGGAGTATGTGTTTCCCAGCTGTTGCATTCGTCGCATAGGCGTGTTGAATTGTGAGGTTGAAGCAGAATTGCTACTAATTATGGTTGAAACCATTATTATAAGTAGAAAATGATGCGTTTGCAATGATGGAGGACGCCTGGATGGGAACCCGACGCTTTGGACCACTAATTGACTACCAAACCGTAAGAAGGAAGGGCAATATAATTATTATATATAACCCTTTCAGCATTGCTTGATACAAGCGTGGCTACAAATGTTCGCGGACAGCAACGGGTACACGTGTTATGAATGGTGGTATACCATATATACATTTGTTTAGCTAAAAATTGGTAGGTACCTACACAAAATATCGCATTACGTGATAATAAATCAAAGAAAATGCCATATCATGATTTAAAAAATATGTAATTAATAATAAAAAATTCTTTGTCCAATGTCAAACCGATAAATGCTGTCGATTTTTATCATTCTGATATTTATTTATCATTCTGATATATTAATAACCCGTAAAAAAGCTTGTAATATTGAGCAAAACATTGAAGACAGACTAAAGTTTGTCACGATTTTGTATTATTTTTTTTCCTTTTGTATTTTGTAACGAGTGTGTTATACACGGAATGGGCCCGCGGGCCGCACTAAATGGGTCGCGGGTTGTGCACCACTGCCTCTAGAAGCTAGATAATATTTAGAAAATATCTCAAAGCCAAATAAAATATTGAAAAAAATATTTACAAGAATACACGTCCTTTAAAAAAGTCAACTTTGTTACTTTGGAATTTTCATGGGTAGTAACGAAATGTGTTTATAATTTCTAAAACCTAACGCTACACACCACAAATTGCAGTGCAACTCAAGGTAGTCATAATTTAATTGGACTGCTATTGTCGTTGGGTGGCTTAAAATGGCGGAGAAGGTTTGAAATGTAAAATAGAATAGATCAAGATAGTGGACACGGCCTCCATAGTCGAGTGGTAAGACGCTCGACTACGAATCCAAAGGTCGCGGGTTCAAACCCGGCGCGCGCCAATAACTTTAATTAATATGTGTCATAACACATTTAATTAATATATAAATAATAAAAATTATATTGGCGGCACGTTCCAGAGTGGTAGATACTCTAAGTATCGCCCTGGTGAAATTATTAATTACATATTTTTTAAATCATGATATGGCATTTTCTTTGATTTATTATCACGTAATGCGATATTTTGTGTAGGTACCTACCAATTTTTAGCTAAACAAATGTATATATAGTATACCACCATTCATAACACGTGTACCCGTTGCTGTCCGCGAACATTTGTAGCCACGCTTGTATCAAGCAATGCTGAAAGGGTTATATATAATAATTATATTGCCCTTCCTTCTTACGGTTTGGTAGTCAATTAGTGGTCCAAAGCGTCGGGTTCCCATCCAGGCGTCCTCCATCATTGCAAACGCATCATTTTCTACTTATAATAATGGTTTCAACCATAATTAGTAGCAATTCTGCTTCAACCTCACAATTCAACACGCCTATGCGACGAATGCAACAGCTGGGAAACACATTCTCCGATGTCGCTGATATATTTAACACGTCAATATCAAACTATAAGTCTAATTTAGTACAGTTTTTGTCATCTGGCAGAGCTAAACTAATAGTTGGACCTGTTCCTTAATATTATTTTTTTTCTTTCTTTTACAATATTTTTGAACCTGTTATTTATTAGATATTATTAGTTATTTTCATCTACAATATTTTTGTATCTGCTATTCAATACTCTTTTTTATTTTACACAATTTTTTGCACTAATGAGGTTATTGTTTTAAAAATAAATAAAAATGTTACCATGTGTGTAAAAGCCTATAACGGGCGTAAATAAATAAATAAATAATCTTCCTTATTGATTAATGAAGTTATGGAAGAAAAAAGATGGCTTTTTGTTGTATTTTTTAATCATTAAATTGGCATTTTAAAGCTCTATAGCTAATTATAGAAATGGCTTAGCAAGCTGAAAATACTTGCAATGATGTAATATGAATTCCAGGTATAAATAGCTGCACAAAATTTACAGCGCAAGAGCTCACGGTTCGAGAGTTTTCGCTACCTAATTAATAGAAAAAAGATTTATCTCTTCATTTGCCAAGGCACCATTAAATAATGATTTATATTATTTTTACTGATTTCTGTATACTGTAAAAACATGGTTGATTATTATTTATGTGTTTGTGAACTAATATATTTTATGGGGAGGCATGGAAAGGCCAAGGCGAACTTATGTGTGGGCCGGCGTGTTAATATTTCAAGAAACATATATTTTATTTAAGTTAGTAGATACTAAATATTGTTTTACAGATGTTATATTTATGCATAGGCAGTGATAGCTGATTACTTTTGTTCCCAATAGAGATCTAAGACTGAAAACAAAACATAACTTTTATTTATAGTTTTGCATACGAAAATATCTTCATACAAAAAAAAATGAAAACTTCTGAAAGGCACCCCTGAAAATTTTTATACATAAAATTTCGATGTAATTTTTTTTCTATGATGATATAGATATGCAGAATTCTCGTGTGGTCCCCCTGAAAATCATGGTTAAAAATCTTCACACAAAAAGTTCTGTATGAAGATTTGCAGGATTCTGGTATAAATCTCTTCAAAGTCACTTCTGAAAATCATCATACAAAAAGTTCTATGCTATATTTGTTTTGTATGAAGATTGCAGAATTCTGGTTTGATCCTCCTAGGTCACGGTTGAAATTCTTCATACAAGAGTTCTTTATAATTTTGTTTTCGGGTAGGTACCATAATATAGACTAGTGATCAATTAAACTTGATATTTTATACTCTAAATTAATAGTTCTATTTGAATATCAAAGATGGCAGCACTTTCGTTTGTAGCTAGCACGTGGATGCTTTAATGTATAAGTGTGTACGACAGACGTTTTACGGTATTAATACTCAGATTATATGTTTTTTTCTCTCAAAATTAGTCCTCTAGTACGACACAAGCCACAAACCGCCACTGTTTGTCGGCAGGTTTATGAATCAGAATAAGAGAATAATTAGAAAAAGTTTTACACTCCGCCCACATCGCTCTTTGAAGCCACTTGCATAATAATCTGCGCGAAGGAGTTATGGAACAGTGTTTCGCCGTCGCCAGACCTACGAGTTGCATTACTTAACAATTGACTTTCCTTGCGTTAATAAGTGACTTTCCTGCGTTAATAAGTGACTTTCCTGTGTTAAAAAGTGACTTCCCCGCGTTTAAATGTTCATTACATTAGCTCCAGAAAGTGATGGTATTTTTTGCTAGGGATTCCTCGAAAAGGCTCTCGTGAAACGGCGTTTTTTTTCAAACGGCTTTGTGTGTGATTGTGTGACATGGATTGGGATAAAGGCATATCGACATTATGCATATATGACATATTGGCCCTGAGCCAAACGCCGCCAGGCGCAGGTTAAATTTTTGGCGTCCTTTATCCAAACATAAATTCAAAATTAAAAAAAAAAAAAAAATTCTACGTCTAATAAAATAGCTTATTATTGTAATGCTAGGTATTTTTGCTATATTCCAAGGGGACCCGTCAGAAACATATATACAAAATACATCTTATACAAAATGTTATTACTGTTAACCACTCGATTTTGGAAGCTCAACTAACAGATCCAACAACTTACATGTTTAAAGTGTAAATGTTTTGTTCTGTTGAATTTGCAAAGTAATGTTTTATTATTATTTATTATATTTAACGTGTATTGTTAAAAAAAATCAGCGCCTTGGCAATTCGCCGCCTGGAGCGGGCAGCTCCAGTTGCGCCTGCACAGGACCGGCCCTGCTTCCCGATGATATATACGTTTAACTCTCTCTCTTTCTCATGAACGACGCATGTAACAAAAATATAGATTTAATCCGAGCTCTCGGTGCAGGATCGTTTATGACAAGTCGTCGATTATTATCTCGGGAAAATTGGTGAATTTTTCTTTTAAATTTTCAATTTAAAGTTTGAGGAGATTTTATTTTATTTTATTTTCTTTATTTAGGAAACAAACAGTCATATAAGTTTAAATATAGTTACAATTATACATATTTTTGACCAATCAAGTTCCATTAATTAAATCATTTAGGTTATATTAACAAGTGAAGATTTAGGTATGAGCATAACATGTTAAATTAAGTACAGTAGATAGATAACAGTAGAATCAGTATCATTTAAAGTAACACTTCAGTAAGTTTCATTTTATAGGATTTCAAATTATGGTTGAAAATGTCTACATCTCGCAGGGTATTATGAGTTTTACAGATTCGTCCTATCAACGAGTTTTGTGCGCTTTTCGTCTTAAAGTGAGGTATTTTAAACAGATCGTTTGATCTTGTATTGCGTTCAGGCCAACGAAATGCAATCCTTTCTAGGAGATATGATGAATCAACAAGACAGTTCACAACTTTGTATAGGAGATCAATGTGATGTTTGCTCTCATTTGTGTGGTTAGTTACATTCATATTTACAAAAAAAAAATATTTGCGAAATGATGTTAGGAAAGGAACGAGGTGCGAAAAACAAAGTGAATTTAAACGCTCGTTTTCACACGGGACTTTTCCTCGCGTGTAATTCTCGAACTTTATCTAAGACGTTGGCTTTAGATAAAGCGTGGCACAGCTGGCCGTAAAGATAATCGCGCGCCGTGCGGCGTATTTTATCGGGTTTCAGTTTATTTACACCTCTCCGGCGTGTCCGAGTGCCGAGTGTTCAGCGCACAGCGTACGGCGTACAGTTCACTGGGCCTGGCCGCCCGCCGTCTCCACAATATGTGACAAGCCCTTGTGTTATTGTCACGATGATTTTCTCGTCTGACGTCTCCTACCTGTACGGGCCCTCGCTCGGGTTCGACACGTTAAACCTGAACGCGAGAAGGCAGGCCCAGTTCACGATGTACTACAAAGATCTTTGCTCCATAGTTCATCTCGGGTACGATATATTGATGCTGCAGAACGCGCAGAACGCGCAGCACGAGCAGCTGATGGCCCGACGACGACCGAATAATCGAAAGTGCATCCTTCCGTTCGTGCCGGTGGATGTCGAACAAACCCGGCGCCTTCCCCCCCGAATGAAATTGAGAATGAACATCGCCAGTGATTTGATTTTGACATTACACGAATTCGTCAGCAAACAGTGCCCAATCAGAGTGACATTCAACATGAGAACTAAAGTGACATCTTTGTGTGTTCGTGAACATCGGACTAAAGAAGTGTATTTAAACCGGTGTGTTTTATCGTTGGAAATACCCGCGGTGAAAATTTTGAAGAAACTTTATTATTGTAAAGGTAACGCCTTCTTTCACGTATCGTTGTGCAATAATTGATGTACGTAATATGAATATTATCGTAGGTTTATAAGATTATTCTCTTCGGCTGCGTTTGAATATTGAGTGCCTATTGTTTGCGTGAAATATGCAGTATTATTAATTTGGCGAGTGGTCGGTTCATTATTGCGATCGCGTATTGTAGGTTATACGGACTGGCTTCGTGTTTTGTGGTTTTAAGTGATACAACACGGTAACAGAGATATCTGTTTATCCACTCGCTAACCTCGCTCCCACAAACAGCGCGGATGAAAGTCAAAACCAGACATTCTTTAAAAAAAATTGTTCGAGTTTAGATTTTATTTGTGTCGCTATCGTTTTTAGAGTCTCGTTGCTGTATATATTATCACAAGGTACATATTATCATATATGTAGGTAATATAACATTGATTAATGGTATCAGTAGATTTTTTAAATTAGCATACGAAATCACTAGTCTTACAAAAAATAACTGTATTTTAAACAGGGGAATGAATGTTGAAATAATTTGATTATTTATTTCTTCAATAATTGTACAAGTACTTTGTGGTACTATATTTAGTAAATAATAATAAACACTTAGTTTTGACCACTGTTTCAAATAATAATTTATCTTTTCTAATTTTGAAAATGTTAATTCGCAGTGGAACTCCATTTTAATGATTTTAATAATTTTAATTTTATTCCATCATTTTTAATTTAAGACCTGACCGGTTTCACCTTATGACGGGCATCTTCAGACTGGTACAATTTTAAGTAAATCAATGGCATATATACTATTAGTATCCGGAATGGACGTTTATTGAATCTCTTAGTGAACATGGTGGATATCCGGAAAAATGCAAGGCTGATGTGAGCGTTTTGAATGGGATCAAGAAAGGGACGCTTAGATGGTTTGTGCACGTACCGCGAATGAACGAAGAAAGGAGTGTGAAAAGAATATATGTAGTGAATGGAAGAATACGTCGAGGACGCCCAAGGAAGACATGCCACGATCAATTAAGTCAAATACTTGAGTCGGGTCAATAACAGAAGAGTATGTATGAGACGACGTATGAATGTGAATGAAGCAAAAATACATTCAGGTAGTTTTATTACCTTCTGGTCACTTAAAATTGTTCCAGTCTGAAAATGCCCGTCATGTGGTGAAACCGGTCAGGTCTTAAATTAAAAATGGTGGAATAAAGTTAAAAAATTTATATTATTAGAATCATTAAATTATCTAGTAGATATATTTTTATTGATTATTTTATGATTAACGATTTACAATGAAAACGAAAAACTTTAACAACATAAAATATTATTCAATCTGATCGATATTCTTAAATCGTGTTTATTATTGTAAATTATAACACAACCTAATAATCTAATAGCCTGTTTTATGTGTAATAAATAAAATACAATTGCCCGCTGTCACTATCAGTACACTTCAAACAAAAATGTCGGTGTTTTAACATTTTATTGTTAATTAATAATAATTTAATTGTTTTTGCTTTTCCACGCTATAAGTTGTACGTAATAAAGCGCTGCTTTCGGGTGTTTTCAACGATTTTTATATTAAAATGGGATCAGTATCGCCTCACTTACGCTTAGATAATATTATTATAATCAGTGGCGGCTCGTCACTTTTAAGTGTGCCAGAGTGCTAAGATTGAAAAAAACGTCATGATTGATGTTGTTAGAGCCGAAAAGTTTTTTTTTGTTTCAAAAAATAAAAAAAATTGTATGATGATTTTTGAGATTTTTTAGATTTGGTGGGTCAATGACCCACCACCACTGAAAAATCTTCATACAAAAAAAATTACTAGCTATAAAAAACTGGACTTTAGCTAAAAAAGTTCAGATTATTCGCAGCTAGTCGTTGCTTGAAAAAGAGTCGCGAATGCGCGCGCAGCTCCTTAGAAAAGGTTTCCCGATGCTGGGTGTTTAGTAGCGATGGGAAAAGCTTCACAGATTTGTGAATGCTTCACGAATTGCTAGTTCTTCAAAATGAACCCTTCACGGTGAACAGTTCAATCGAAGTAACAGATCAATCGCAGAATTCCTCGGGGGGGGGGTTGCTAGCGATAAATGTACCAAAAAATAGTCACGTTTTTTTCTTAATAGTTTTATTCGGGACAGCTCTCCCAACCACATAACCCACTCCTCC
This sequence comes from Drusus annulatus, assembly GCA_022651775.1. Taxonomy (NCBI): domain Eukaryota; kingdom Metazoa; phylum Arthropoda; class Insecta; order Trichoptera; family Limnephilidae; genus Drusus; species Drusus annulatus. Next base: position 90,641 of record JAGWCC010000884.1, on the reverse strand, counting down.
ATTATTATATAGCAAAAATTATACCGTGTAGAAAAACTACTTCTTTCTTTCTTCTATGTGTGTGTTGATGAATTGTCTATTACTGGTTTCTTGTCTATTGTTTCTAGATGACAGCTGCCCATATGTTTGAATTGTTGGCGGTATCATGCCTTAAAAGGAATGATGTACAATAAGTATGCATAGCCTTACAGAGAACTTGCAAAAAGCAAATGTAGTAATTGCGAAATTTCCAGTTTCTGTAAGAGCGATGTGAACGTTTTTCAGGGCTTGAGGTACAATTTGAATATTTCTCACTGTACACAGTTTGACAGTTTGGTTAGCAATAGGGTGAATATTGCGCAAATGACGATTCATATTACAGGCATTGCCTCCCTTTATGGATATAACTTTAGAACAAAAGTTGCATTTGGCCTGGTAAACCCCAACTTCTTTAAAATAAGCCCATATTTCACATTTCTTTCTCGCTGAACGGCCAGCCATAATTTTAGGTAGAGATTGAAAGGTATAGGTAAAAAAGTTCAACAAAATAATTCGTTCACAATTCAAAATCACCAAAAAACACTCGTAAAAACTAATGTCATATGTCAAAACAAGCAAATAAATCAAAAGCAACTGTCACGAGTACGTGCGAGGGAACGGATAACTAAAAATATACTTCATTGTTTCATTCATACTACGAACTGCAATCGAAGTAAAGAAGTAAAAGAACAATTGAATTTTAGATGATGCGATACTTCAATCGTTCGAACGAATGAAAGGCTAAAATTGAAATTCGAAATAGATGCCATACATCGTGCAAGGGGAACTACCAACTTAACCAACTTCAATTGAAGTATTTGTTCAATGAAAAATGAATGAAGTTGGGACTGCCGCAAAAAGAAGTCGTTCTTTGAAGGAGTTCCTGCAAAGCGGTCACAACGTTAGTGTTTAGTAAGTGGCAATCAAACAAAAACATAATTAACATATCGAAGGGAGCAATCACTTTGTGGCTTGACATTATAATTTAAATAAAAAATGTATTAGTTTTAAGCCACTTTATTAATTATATAATTATTAATTATATAATTATTAATTATAAAGTGGCTTAAAACTAAAACATTTTTTATTTAAAACATAATTAACAGTCACAAAGTTTTGATAAGGCAAATTAACACAATACGTTTTTTACTAATGCCACAGCTAAGTCAAAGTAATATTTGTCACAATAATTATAAACACAAAAAAATACAATTCAATAATGATTACTATTTTATCCACGATTTTACTACGATCTTACTCCATTAGTTAACACTAGCGTTGTGACCGCCCTGAAAGAACTACTTCAAAGAACTACTTCTTTTGGCAGCAGCTCCTACTTCTTTATTGTTCATTGAACAAATACTTCAATTGAAGTTGGTAGTTCATTTTAGCGTTCTGACTGCTCCATGTGAACTATTTCATTTTGCGTCAGTTCAAACTTCATTCATTTCATTTCATTTCATTTCATTTCATTTAACAAATACTTCAATGGAAGTTAGATTACAAAGAACTACTTCAATTTGCAGCAGTTCAGTTGTGCAGTTGAACTTTAAAGCCTATAAAGAAGTACTTCATTTCAAGTACATCCATTGAAGTTCGACTTCAAAGTACTCCGATCTAAAGGAACGTGAGGAACGTTTTTGGGAGTTCTTTTCGTTCCGGTTCCAGTTTCTTTTCACTTTCAAATCTCTACCGACTAGTACGTGTTTTTTTCGGCGAGGAACCAGTTCCAGTTATTTTCGTTTTTAAATTTCTACCGACACTAGTACTTTTGTTTTGGCGAGGAACTTTAGTCGATTAGCTAGTACTTTTCGAAAAAAATATCAAGGAACCGGATCAAAAAAGAACTGAACAAACAACCGGATAAATTCAAATCTCTTTTTTGCGAGTTCGACTTTAATCGAAGTGTTCACTGCGAAGGGTTCATTTTAAAGAATTAGCAATTCGTGAAGCATTCACAAAACATTTAAGTTTTTCCCAAAGCTAGTTAACGCGTTCATTGCTGACACCGAGCGTCGCGCGTTGACAGACATGTGACCGGTATGCGCACAACGCGCCACGCGCGTTTTGCCGCCTTTTCGCTTTGAACCGATCTGAAACAGACGCAGGCAGCTATGTGGTTTTGAGTCGTTCCACAGGGCACAAGAAAACCCGTCAATGTTCGTCAGTTTGAATTGATTCGTCATTCATATGGCATTAATATATACGAATTTTAGTTAGCAATGAACGGGTTATAAATAATACGTTCGCATTTATGTACGTATATAAACAATAGTATTTACAAATGTTTTCTTTTCAGACCACGGCGTGTGTCAATGTTTGTTTGTTTATATTTATGCATATGGTGCCTACTAGAATCCAGTACGTTTGTTATTGGAAAAACATATCGATGATCATGCGATTAGATCTGAAACTATTCGGAGTTACTATGTTGCTAGCAAAGTTTTAGAATTGTGTTTTAACTGTTGTTTGCTTGGAGTAAAAATATATGGAGAGAGAGCTAATTCTTTTTACCCAACCTAAACAAACTTGGGATAAATCACTTTCTCCGGGTTTTTACGCCGTACACCATGAGAAAGAGACAACGAAAAATCCCAAATTATCACACCGCTTTAAAGTATTGTAAGAGTGTTTTTCGTGTTCCGCGTCTCCGTTGAATCCGCCCACACCTTTTGATATTCGACATAAATTGACATAACTCAACGGTTTTTAGGTAATATGCTATATTTTTGTTTATAACAATACTGTGAAAAGTGGTTATACGAATAAACAAAAACATTATGTAGACATATGCTATGAATGGATGTATAATTACCCAGCCCTAGTCCTAGCCACGCCCAGGTCTAGCCGAGTCCGGCAAACCTCGTATAAACTGACTACAGCTCTCTCTTGTATATTACTGCTCTGAGACTGTCACTATCCAGGAGGCTTTGCGAAACAGTGTAGTCCGAATTGTTGACTTTTTTCTGACTCGGGCGTGACTAGGGTTTTTATGGACACACCTTTTTTACATCCACTCATAGCACATGTCGACTTATGTTTTGTATAACCAGTCTTTCACAGTACTGTTTTCAACAAAAATATAGGATATAACCTCAAAAACTGTTGAACTATGTCGCATAACAAAACGTAGTGGGCGGAGTCGCTGGAGACGTGGGAGACTAAAAACATGTTTACATACTTAAAAGTGGTGCGATATAATCTGACAATTTGTCTTGTCTCTTTCTCTCTCACGGTTTACGACGTAAAAACCCGGAGAAAGATTAATCGAATTAATTAAATAATGATTAATCGTAAATTTGTATAGGTTGGGTAAAAATATTTAGCTCTTTCTCTCTCTCTCTCCATATATATTCTTACTCCAAGGTGACAGTCTCAGAGTCTCAGAGCAATAATATACAAGAGAGAGCTGTAGTCAGTTTATACGAGGTTTGCCGGACTCGGCTAGACCTGGGCGTGGCTAGGACTAGGGCTAGGGTATTTATACATCCATTCATAGCACATGTCGACATAATGTTTTTGTTTTTTCGTAAAATCACTTTTTCACAGTATTGTTTAAAAAAATAAATATAACATGTAACCTAATAAACCATTGAGTTATCTCAATTTATTTCGCGTATCAAAACATGTGTGCAGAGTCAACGGAGACGCGGGACACGAAGAACATTCTAACAATACTTTAAAGCGGTGCGATAATTCGGGAAAATTTGTTGTCTCTTTCTTTCTCATGGTGTACGACGTAAAAACCCGGAGAAAGTGATTTATCCCAAATCTATACAGGTTGGGTGAAAAGAATTAGCTCTCTATCTATATATTGTTACTTCAAGATGATTCGAAAATTATTTGAATTTGGAATATCGCTTATTCAAAAAGTGTGTGTGATTTTTCGCGGGCCTGTGTGTGTGCGCGTGCGAGTGGCCGATAATCGGAGGTTATAACAATGCGGGCTTAGTATTACGGGGGCCTATCTCCGCCCGTTTTGTAAATGAGATAGGCCTCCGTGATTCTGAGGTGACATTAAACGGCGCACTGGCGTACCGTGGGCGGTCGTGAATAGCGAAATGCCGCTCGTTGCGAAACTTATGCATATACCAGAATTATTATCGTAGTACCTTTTACAGCCGGGATAAGATATTTTAACGTCAGCCACCCATTTAAAAACCCCCCAAAAAATAAAGCAGCCATTAAAAAAAAATTACGAAAATTTATTATCATGTTTTTTACTTTGAAAAATATTTTTTCTCTTTATGTGATCACAACTTATATCTCACAACTCACGAAAGCTCCACTGTTTGCACTGTGTACAACTGGAGGAACTATATCACCACCCGGTTGGGCGACGCTGTGAGGCAGGTTAAGGAAGGGAGCGTTGTGATTTATTACTTCGAGTCTTGAATGAACGAAGAAAGGAGTCTGAAAAGAATATATGATGCGAAAGTGAATGGAAAAAGATGGCACGATCATGTAAATCAAATACTTGAATCGGGTCATGTGAAGAGTCAGAATAACAGAAGAGTATGTATGAGACGATGTATGAATGTGAAGGAAGCAAGGAGTGTGTGCCAAAACAGAGTTACATGGCAGTCCGTCCTCTCTGCCTACCCCTGCGGGGAAACGGCGGATGGTTAGTTAGTCAGTCTTGAAGAAGTCCGGATTAGATGAGAGAGGAAAGACGAACGTTGGTAGTGAATTTTACATGAAAACGAGTTTTTACCACCTCCGTGGTCGAGCGGTTAAGACACTCGACTACGACTCCAGAGGTCACGGGTTCAAATCCCGGCGCGCGCAAATATTTTTTATTTAATTCATATGTGTTATTTCTCATAATACATAGTATATTTGAGGCACGTTTCAGAGTGGTTGATATTCCAAGCATCGCCCTGGTGATAGACCACCATTCTGAATCGAAACGTTGCCTGAAATGGCTTTAACCGTGTTTGGTAACCAGATCTGAATAACCAGGTACTTCTAAAGCTTCCTATTTCCCATCTTTTTCCCCTCCCCACTACCTTCAGCCACACAAGATACCCCAATTGGGGATGCCGTAGTCACACTGGCTCTAGACGGCTGGAAACAGACGGAATTCTTTTGCGGTATTCATTTAATTAAAAAATATATCTATTCTCATAATGCCAACATCAACAGTTGAAACATCATCATCTTATATCATATCGGCATCATTATCATCATTTCGATGTCAACACAGTTACTGTGAACAGCCGTTCTGTTATTATCCACCGAATTCCTCACAAGTTGATCGGTGTGATTATTTTTTAATTATTTTTGTCATGCTTTACGACTCTACCAAAACTTTGACTAGACCATGGCTTGAATGTTCTCTCTTATGTTTATTTTGCCTTATTTTTGTCATCGCTTCATTTATTTTAATTTATATGCTATTGCTTCTCTGTTACTCTTTTTTCTATTTCGTGTATTATATGTATTTTTGTAATTGGACTTTAGTCCGTTAATTTATAAATAAATAAATTATTTCTTCTTTCTAAAAATGTTTCTAACAAATTCATATTGAAGAGTGATCGGTACATTTCCTAGATTTTAACACTCCCGTTCCGAAGGGGGGTTCTTTGAAGTAAGAATATATATGGGGAGAGAGAGAGAGAGCTAAGTATACCACGAGAGAGAAAGAGACAAGAAAAGTCTTCACATAATATTTCAGCACTAAGTATGTGAAAATGTTCTCCGTCCGCGCTAACTTCACATCATATCGAGTCGCATAAATTACGTCAACGGATTTGGAGGTTATTTCCTATATTTGTGTTGATTAAAAAACTTGCAGTGGTTATATAAATAAATCCAACGTGATGGTGATATGCGCTATGCGTGAATTTTCAAATAAGACAAAAAAAGATTATAAAATACCACTTTTCAGAGGTATTTCAACAATATTTTTGACCGATATTTAGAATCTTCACATTTTTAATGATGTAATGACATAAAATCAACAAAAAACTTCCATAATTAATTAGGAAAACCTTCTGTTATTAGTGTTTGTGTGATATTTTAACTGTATAAATCATTTGAATGGTGTATTGATATTGCTTTGTTTAATGTGTTCAAATATGTTTATTAAAAATGACAGAATTCCATGTGGGCGGTAACTAATAGGCTATCCGACATTTAAATAATATATATATACTATCTATTATTTATTTATTATTATTAAACTAGACATTGTACATTTATTCACTTTATGTTATAACTACTGTTAGTATTAAGTAAAAAAATGTTCATTTTGTAAAATCTATATATATATATATATTACAAAATGAACATTTTTTTACTTAATACTAACAGTAGTTATAATATAAAGTGAATAAATGTACAATGTCTATTTTAATAATAATAAATAAATAATAGATAATTACCTCCCTAACTGAGAAAGTTCTCGTACTTATGGAGGGAAAATCGTGCTTAGGGAGGGACATCTTTTAATATATGACCGGTCGGTAGCTGAGTGGAGAACGCGTCGGATTCCCACCCGGGCGTCGTGTGTTTAATTCCTCTGCTGGCTAAGTCCTCCATCGTTGCACAAGCATTATCTTCCGCTTTTTATGATGGCGGTAGGAGTTTTTCAAATATTGTCAGGTTATTCGTAACCCGAGAATGTTTGTCTCACTTTAAAAAATATATATAAATCTTTGTCTCTTTCTATCGAGTCAGTTCAAAGTCAACAATACTGACTACACTGTTGCGCAAAGGCACCTCTCCATGTCCTCCAAGCCCCAAACGAAAGTACTACTACTAACGTAAATTAATACCATTATCCACTTGTGGCTTTAAAAACTAAATACAGAAATCGTCTATCATCACTTGAAAATAATTCACTTACTCGGTTGTGTGTTTCAAATCTCGATCCACGCATAGAAAACCTTTTAAGTAGCGTTGTGACAGCTCTGAAAGAACTACTTCTTTTGGCAGCAGTTCCTACTTCATTCATTGTTCATTGAACAAATAAGTCAATTGAAGTTGGTAGTTCATTTTAGCGTTCGTTCATTTAACAAATACTTCAATGGAAGTTAGATTACAAAGAACTAGTTCAATTTGCAGCAGTTCAGTTGTGAAGTTGAACTTCAAAGCCTATAAAGTACTTCAAAGTACTTCGACCTAAAGGAATGTGTTTTTCTGGGAGTTCTTTTCGTTTTCAAATCTCTTTGTTTTGGCGAGGAACCAGTTCCAGTTCTTTTCAATTTCAAATTTCTACCGACTACTACTTGGCGAAGAACCAGTTTCAGTTCTTTTCGTTTTTAAATCTCTACCGACTAGTACTTTTGTTTTGGCGAGGAATATCAAGGAACCGGTTCCAAAACGAACTGAACAAATAACCGGATAAATTCAAATCTCTGTTTTGCGAGTTCGACTGCAATTGAAGTGTTCACTGCGAAGGGTTCATTTTAAAGAACTAGCAATTCGTGAAGCATTCACAAAACATTGAAGTTTTTCCCAACGCTACTTTTAAGTGAAATAAAAATTCAACCGTCGCCATTAATTATTATTTAACTTCTGGAATGCTGGATTCTCGCAAGGTACAATTTCCTCCGTACCTTGCTAACTGTAATTTTGTAATAACTCACTTGTGTTTTACAAAATTATGTTTTTGACAATTATGCTATGTTCTCAAATAATATGTTAACGTATTTTTTCATATTGTATGTTCATGGTATAAGTGGTTTTTCTGGATTATATTTTCGTGTAACTGAATAAATTTCCTTCCAAATATAATGAAATTGCATGAAGATTTCTTGTAAATACAAACAGCAATGTCATTTTTTAAATCGTTTTTTTCAGCCGCACTGACGTAAGCAAACTTCGAGTTTTCTCGGCTTGTAGCAAACTTAACGCAATGCAAAATATCTTTACTGATCGATTTTTTTTTACAAGAAATTACGGTTCATTTAAATGTACGAAAACAGATTTTAAACAGTAAAAACGTTTGAAAAAGTAATGATGAATGTCCGGTGACTTTTGGCACCTCCGGCACACTAGAGGTTAACAAATCTTTATTAGTTTATTAGGAAGTAGGTATATGTAACACTTCATTATAACTTGAAAATCATTATTTTAATGAAAGCATTTTCTGTATACGAGTACGTGATTTGTTTTTTTTTTTGACAGATTGCGATCCAAATCAAGATAAAATGGGGTAACTACGTCACCTCCCTTCGGATCGTACATTCGATTTTTACTTTCGGGTATGGAAAGGTCATTCTTTTTTCTAGTCAGTTTGTTTTAAAATTATTGATTTTACGCCCTTTAGGTATCGCGCCCGGTGTTAGTGTATCGGTTGTCTCAGCCTTGCACCAACTCTTACCTATCTAAATAGTATATTATGCACTTTGTTTGTAACACAAAAGCTCGAAAAGTAAGAGCTAGGATCTGTTGCATCCTCAGAGCAATAATTTACCTAGAGGGAGCGCTAGTGTAGTCAGAATTGATGATTTTTTCCTGACTCGGACGTGGATAGGGTATTCATACATCCATTCATAGCACATGTTGACATAATGTTTTTGTTTATTTGTAAAACCACTTTTTCACAGTATTGTTATCAACAAAAATATTTATTTATTTTATTGTATACGCCCGAGAGGGGTTTACAATTGACAGTGAAAAAATGAGAATTATATGCACAAAAAAAATAAGGAATAATTGTAGAGTAGTAAAAAATAGTGTTTAAATACATAAAAATATTATTGATTAAAGATGTATGATGTTATAGCCTTCTTGTATCTACATTACGTACAGTTAAATATATCAGCCACTTCTGCTTATGTATTACCAACTACATGCAATCTAGGTACAAGCGAGTATCTGAAAGACTCAGTCCTGATGTTAAATACAGGATATAACCTAAAAAACCGATGAGTTATGTCCTGTTATGTCGCATAACAAAACGTAGTGGGCGGAGTCGCCGGAGACGCGGGATACAGAAAACATGCTTACTCGCATACCTAAAAATGGTGGTATATCATGTGAGAACTTGTCTTATCTCTTTCTCTCTCACGGTTTACGACGTGAAAACCCGGAGAAAGTGATTTATCGTAAATTTGTATAGGTTGGGTAAAAATATTTAGCTCTCTCTCCATATATATTCTTGCTGTGAGGCTGCATCTTACTATCATGCCGACTGACTGGAGCGTGTCGTGTGCGCAGGTCAAATGCTGGTGAACTGGTTCGTGTCTGCCTTCGCGGAGGAGCACTACCTGCGCGCGGTGCTGTCGGGGCAGGACCTGCGCATCCTCGGCTCGCAGTACTGCACGCACCTGCTGGCGGCCGGGGTGCTGCGACAGATCCCCGACAAGGACGCCCCCACGGAGGCCATTTTCAGGGTGAGTTGGCTCCCCTGGCCTCAGCTTAGCCTAACCCATAGGTTCTCAACCTTTTTTTGCCCACCGCCCACTTTGAGTTTTTTTTCTATTTCCCCCCCCCCACTTTTTTTTATATACCATCTGTCGCCAATCTGAAACGGCTGTTGCCACGATTATATTTAAGCGTGTAATTACGCTGTAATATTATATAGTCTTAAGATAGGATATGACTCCTATCCTATTTCTGAGTTTAAAGAAGAATGTTTCAATGAGAACAATTAAAAGGCATTATTAATTGTAATGAGAAGTATTATCTAGTATCTTCTACTGCCCCCCTGAAAGTCTCGAACGCCCAAAAGGGGGCGTTATCGCCCACGTTGAGAACCTATGGTCTAACCTAACCTAACCCTAAAATGTAAAATGCAAAAAAAAAAAAATGAAAAAAAAAAAAACCCGACAGTTGTTCAGAATAGGTTGGATGGGGGCTCACTTTTCTAACCCTTTAATCCCAGCCTATTTTTCATAGTATGAACAAAACATACATAATAAAAAAAAACAGTTTTTTTAAAAAATTATTTATCTCAGCTAATATTCAGTTTTAAGCATTACTTTTACTGTAGTGTCATTCCTATGATTTAAAGAATAATACGAAATTTTATTGTTGTATATAGATTGTTTTTGAGTTTAAGTAATTAGAAGTATTTTAATGCGCAAGTTTTATAAAGAAAAACTAATTACACTTGCTAGTAAAGTTGGTTGTAAGTAGTTAAAATTAAATAAATTATGAAATAATAGTAATAATACTACTGATAATAAAAAAAAAAAACTGTTATGATAATAGGATACTTAGAAAATAACATCTGGTGATCGGATCAATCGAAATTCCGTTGTTTTTTCCATACAAAGGATAAAAAATATTTTTCTCCGAATAAAAAGTTTTTTCCAAACCCACAAATAAACATTTGGACCTGAAAAGTATATTAAATAGCGTTTTTCTCATCTTTTTTACTTCTACCATCATGTAGAATTATCTCTCAAAGTTACCACACTTTACCCCTGGACACCTGGTATAAAACAGATTTACTGTCTCAACTCGAGTCTACGATAAAGGAAAAATCCTAAAGTATTTATTTATTTTAGCTCCGATTCTTTACGAGTTAATTCATTATGAATAAATCATTTTGATATCGTATAAATATGTATTTTATTTTCTATGTTACCTTCTTCCAGCCCGACTTGATGTATTATTGGGCACACACCGAGGCTCCTGTGGCTCCTCCTGCCACCCCCGGGAGAATACAGACTGTGTCGTGGCCGCCAGTACAAGATATTCCACACAATCAAAAACCACCCGATCCAATGACCCCCAACTCTAGAAAGAAGAAACTCAACCTTAACATAGAAAACTTATCGAACAAAATCAATCCCCTCGTCAAGGATTGCGAAGAACAAAAAGTTGTAAACGAAGCCATTAATTTAAGAATAGGACAAGATGCCACACTAATGAACAATAAGAATGCAGAAGATAAAGAACCATATATTAACGCTTTAAGAGTTAGAGAACTTGAAGATCTCGTGAACTCCCTTCTCACCGAGATAGACAGATACAAAACTATGGGAGATATTCAAAATTTGACCCAGAATGCGTTGAGAGACTTTGGATCTCCCATCATGGAAAAGAGAATTGAACCAAAGATACAGTTGAACGACTCGGAGAAAAACCTGCCGGAAAAGAATGACATTGACGTCTTTGGGAAATTTGAGCGGGCTGAACCTTTTTATAATAACGATGACGTTTCCGCATCGACCGATATGATATCTTCTCAGACATTTATCAAATCTTACGATGAGTTTTGCACATCGAGGAGTGAAAAGCAGAAGGATCCGTCATTATTAGCCAACAGTTCTCAGAGTGTCAACTCGGATGCTAAGTCTACCCCCCCTGCGACTTGCCTTACCCCCTCGCCACCTCCAATGCCCGATACGGATTCTGAATCAAACTACCCTTCATTGCCGCCGCCACCTTTTCCGGAAGATTTGACTATTCCGTTTGAGAATGCAAATCCTGAAAGCGGTACCTTCTCTCCTTCCCCTCCTCCGTCTGAAAGCAATCAGTCAGTTCCTTCAGCTGGTAAAACTCCGACTCCTCCATCAGCGGTGGCTGGTCCACCGCCCCCCCCTCCGCCTCCAATGCCAGACATGGATGTGAGTGAACTCAGAACGGGCCCACCTTCTCCGGCAATGGCAGCAATGGGTCCGCCTCCCCCCCCAATGCCTGATATGGATATGAGTGCAATGGGACCACCCCCGCCTTCCATGAGTGGTATGGGCCCACCTCCTCCCCCTATGAGTGGAATGGAACCATATCCCAGCATGGGTCCACCGCCACCCCCAATGAGTGGAATGGGCCCACCCCCACCCCCCATGAGCGGTATGGAAGGTCCTCCTCCGCCACCTCCACCTCCCATGAGTGGAATGGGAGGTCCACCTCCTCCACCCCCCATGAGTGGAATGGGAGGTCCACCTCCTCCTCCACCAATGATGGGAATGGGAGGTCCTCCCCCACCACCAATGATGGGAATGGGAGGTCCTCCCCCACCCCCGATGATGGGATTGGGAGGTCCTCCACCACCCCCAATGAATTGGGGAGGTCCGCCTCCGCCCCCAGCTCCAGGAGGACCACCTCCACCCCCAGGGATGGGCCCTATACCTTTTCCAGCGCCACCTGCTGGAGGATGGCAGCATCCTAATAAAGCAGGTAAGACACAATTTGTAAAAAATAAATAGGAACGTTTTTTTTCATGAATACAAAAGAATTATGTTTTCACGTTGTTTTTAGCCATTTTCCAGCCTTTTATGAATATGAAGATATAATTGTATATATAATTGTTTGTTTTCAGCCATGAGAAAGGACCCTGTCAATCCCACTGTTCCTATGAAGCCTCTCTACTGGACCAGGATATTGGCTTCCACGGCTCCCACACCTGTAGTCACAACTCCGACTGAAGACAAGTCTATTGCCTCGCAACCTTTGTGGCTGGTAATTTATTTAATTAACTTGTACACTATTGACTGTCATAGAGTTTTATGAATGAACTTATGATACACCGATCACTTGTTGTTCTAAAGATTTTTATTGCGACTTAACTTTTACTACATAATGTCGACTGTGACAAATGCATAGAAAATTTGACATTATAATGGATACTTACCACAATAGTAGTTACTGCGAAAATGATCAGTTGTCTTGGAAATAATGGAATTTATAAGAACCTGTTCCTTGACAGAGTAATTTTGTTTTGCTTATGTTAGGAAATGTGTATATGCGGCGAGTAATTATTTCTATATGATGACGGGCCTAGATGTATTTTATGTATGATACGCAGTCAAAATAAGACATAGCTCGTCACGTCCATTAGATGGTAGTTTTAGAAATGTCTCGATGGAATATATTTCGTCATACCTGCTACAGTTGCTTTTTTGGAATGACGGAATATTTCGTCAAGTTGAGTATTCCTGAGATGGTCGAAACAAAATTAACATTTTGATGAAAAGTTTCAACAATTGAGAAAATTACGCAAATGCTGTGTTTTAGCATCGATTAAAATTAACATACAACAAAGCCTGATAAACACTTTCTTCGTAAGCAAGTTTGAATGGAAACTGATGCAGTACATTGGAATGAACGTTCGTTGGTACGCAATTGTAAATAATAAGAAACTTAGGTTGGTGTGTTTTAAACTTTCGTAACATCCGACATCGTCACAATTCCACGATTAGCGCCATCTTGTTTTTTGAACAATCTCCGTCAAGCGCTGATTGTTGGCCCCTTTCAGCTTTTGAACACATTGTGATCAGCTAAAAAGCATAACGGCAATGTTATTATGCTTGTCAGCTGATCAACATTTGTTAAAAATCTGAAACATGCCTAAAATTGACGTTTAAGAGTGATCATTTAAATGTCAAAACAAATGGCGTCAATCGTTGAATTGTAACAATGTTAAATGTGACAAAAGTTTGTTACACCTTAACCTTACGTTCTATTTTTTAGGTTATGAGAGTTTCATATATTGATAAATCTTCATAAATTTATTTATCATTTGCAGGAGATTGAAGAAACTAGCCTAGAAAACATAGACGAGTTTGCGGATCTCTTCTGCCGCCAGGTTACCACTAGGAAACCCACCACGAAGAAGGTGGAGAAGCCTTCGAAGATCCAGGCGGCTAAGATCTTAGACGGAAAGAGGTTCCAAAGTGTCGGCATCCTGGCCCAGAGTTTACAAGTTGACATCACGGAAATTGCGCACGCCATTTATGATTTTGATACGACAATTGTGAATTTAGATGCTCTGAATCAAATTTATGAAGCGGTATGTAAATATTTTACCATATTGGATATTAATTTGTACTACTCTGCACTGCATTTGTACTTTACTGCAGTTGCTGCAGCTTTACAATGATTTTTCAGTAGAAATAAGTCAAATTAATAAGATTTATTGATTTAATAAAGTAATAATATTGTACGCAATAAACATTAATTTATGTAAAGATAAGATACTAAACTCAGTGCAAGATCTACACCAACGGGGCACAGTTGAAACAAGTTGACTGGTTATATATTATACTGGTGGTAAATGCGCCAAGTTCCTACCCAGGCGTTGTGGGTTCAATTCCTTTGCTAGAAGTCTTCCATCCATTGCACAAGCAACATTTTCCACTTATCATGATGATAGTAGGAGTTTTTCAAATATTGTCAGGTCATTTGTAACCCAGGAATGTTTGTCTTTCTTTGGCCGGCAAGATGACGGAATTGACAGTAGAATAGGTGAGACGAGCAGTGTGCTGGGTCCTTTTTACAGATCAGTGATAAGGAAAGTGGAGCTAAGTATTGAAACAAAGTTAGCAGTATATAAATCTGTGTATCATTCCACCCTTACATGCGGTAACCGAATCTGATCTGAAGTATGCTTGATGAAAATGATTTATTTAGCTTCATTGTTTTATTTCATAATAAGGATAAATGTTCTATGCTATATTTAAATACATTCTAGACTACTAGGTTAAGTTTTATGTAAAACCTTTTCTATTTTTACTCTAAAATAATGATGATACATGTCCCACTAGATCGCTAGGGTAAGTTTCAAGTAAAACTCCTCTGGGAAAACATGTGTGGGTTAGATTAGACAATGTTTTTATTTCAGTTCTAAGAGACCAAAAAATTATAACTTCTGAAGTATGAAAACTTCTTATACATAACTTTTTATTTTGCATAGTATGATATTATGAACTCTGAGTTGTATGTTATTAGTCAGGTTGGGAAAACTTTATTGTATATTTGCACAGAACATCGTTTCTCAACTGGGGATTAATCTGTCAAAAAAATAAATCACCTATATGAAAAATACTTTTATTAAATATTGAATTTCGAGTTATAACAAAGCGTTGCACGTACGCATTTCCCAATAACCCAATAAATAAAGATGTGTTGATTGATTAATTAATGCGACGGTTGAGTTTATTTTTCACTTAAAAGATTTTCTAAACCTGGCATTTGAAACACATATAAGTAAATTATTTTCAAGTGATAGTAGACAATTTCTGTATTTAGTTTTTACCCTTTGTCGCATAAGTAAGAAGTGACAAATGATAATCGTGGCAAGTGTTAACATATTATCTTTCACGTTAGTAATGTAAAACTTTGATAAATGTTAAAATATATAGTAATATGGTGATAAAAATATGGTTGTAAGGTTTTTACACTATTTTTTATTACAGCAAAACAACAAGCATCTGAAGATTATAAAAATGCCTATTGTTTGTTCTACGAATCCTAGTGATAAAATAAGCCTTTTTCTATTTCCAGAGAGCAACGGAAGAGGAGTTGTCTTGTATAAAAGAGCATCTCAAAAACAACCCGGACATTCCCCTGGACAAACCAGAGACATTCCTACTAGACTTATCAGATATACAAGGCTTTGCCGAGAGGATATCTTGCTTCACATTCCAAGCAGAATTTGATGACTCCATCACCACTATTAGCAGTAAATTGGATAATATAAGAAGAACTTGTGAGGTACTTCATGCTTATTATTCAATAATTTGTTTTTTTTTTTAAAACCAGTTGACAATTTAATTTGGTGGTCAAAACCAAGTATTTACTAAAAGAATATGCAAACACAAAAATGATACCTATTGTATGTGCAGGAAAATCTCATGCAATTTTAATTTTTATTTGGAAGGAAATTTATTTAGCCACACAATAAAACGACAAAAAAATCTTCACAGTTCTTAATCAAACTTTTTTTAGTGACATGATGGAGAAAATAACCAATTTTTCGAATATAAGTAGCTATTATAGAAAAACCACTTATATTATTAACCTACAATTTAAAAAAATACATGCACATTATCTGACAAGATAACATAATTGACAAAAACATCATTCTATAAAACACAAGTGAGTTATTACGAAATTACAGTCAGCAAGGTACGACGAAAGTTGTACGATGCGCGAATCTGGCATTCCAGAGGTTATATGAATGAGCTTATTCCAACTCCTTGTATGTGTGTTTTTTCTGTTGATTAATACATTGTAAAAGCATTCCTTTAAGATGGGTAGGAATTCTTTTACTTTTTTACTAAAAAAGTCACTAAGAACTAGTCTATTTTACCTATTTTCTATTGGAAATTTTAATATTTTTCATTTGTATATTGCAGTTCCTCGTGACGAATGAAGGCTTAAAGAAACTCTTTGCCATTATCTTGACCCTGGGTAATTACATGAACGGAGGAAACCGACAGAGAGGGCAAGCAGACGGCTTTGGGCTGGAGATCCTCGCCAAACTGAGAGATGTCAAAGTATGATTGAATTAGTTTTGTTACCTTAGTGTAGTTTAGAAGCATGGGCCTAGTGCGACGTCTCGCCGTTTAGTATCAATCAATGATATTTTGTGACCAGATCTGAATAGCGAGGTACTACAGTGTATACTTATTTGTTCTTCTTCTGCAGGGTGCTAAGCAGCCCTTCCGAAAAAGGGAAAGTTTGGACGACTGTACTGAACAACAAAAAATGTTGTGCGCAGTTAAGTTTTATTTATAGCTGCATCGATCTAGAATACGCTAGACAAGACCCCTTTCAATATTTTTGACAAACCTGACTGACATAAGCAGTTGATCTCTCTCTGTATTTATATTTTCCATTGTGCCAAAGTCTGGACAATACTCATCATTGTGTCATTTTCCTGGTTGTTATGACAATTTTTGCGTATTCTAAATCGATGCATAACTGTTGTAGAGTGAAGAGTAGAGTGTAGAGTTCATCATCTCTCATTCTAGACTAATTGTAGGTTGTCATGAGTATGCAAATAACTTTTGAGGGGACACTATTACCATTAAAACACTTTTATCTGTCTACACAAAAAATATATGTATAACTATTGGTATAATGAAATATAACAAACTTTTTGTTTTGATGGCCTCCGTGGTTGAGTGGTTAAAGTCCTCGACTACGAATCCAGAGGTCTCAGGATTTGCGGCACGTTTTAGAGTGGTAGATACTCTTAGTATCGCCCTGGTGAAAAAACCACCATTCAGAATCTAAACATTGCTTGAAATTACTTAAGCCGTGTTTGGTGTCCAGATCCGAAAAGCCAAGTACTTGACAACTATCCTCTTCCTCATCTTCTTTCCTTCCCTTCTCCCTTCAGCCTCACAACATACCCTAATTAGTGATGACATAGTCCCCTGGCCCGGACAGTTGGCACTCTTATTTGCATTAAAAGATAGTGTAAATTGAAAGGCGTGTTTTGAGTGATTAACAGAATAAATATGTGTGGCTTTGGAATAATTGTCCCACTAACAGTCGCTTTCACCAATCAAACTGAGTGAGTGCTATATTGACGCAAATGTCAGTATTTTTCGCTCAATTCAAGATTTATACTTAAACCATTAATTATTTGCATTAACCTGCGCAAAGCATTGAACTTTTAAAGTATGGTTCACAGTAAAAACAATATTATTTATATAATATGTTTGACTTCATGTACTAAAGGGCTGTCAAATAATTTTGGTGAAACGGAATAAAGTACATATTCTTAAAATTTTCCTTCTCTTTGGATTTGCTTAGTTTTAATTGGTGAAAGTGTTTGTTAGATCTTCATAGTTGATGTGTGTTCTTCATTTAGCTGTAAATTATCTGTTTTTTTTTTTTTTTTCTAAATCTGTCTCGTGTTTGATCACACCGCAACATTGAAAATTTATAATATTAATAATAAAACTGTTTTATGTTTCAGTCTAAAGATTCAAGTGTGACGCTGCTGCACTTCATAGTGAAGACCTACATGAGCAAGTGCGAAGAAGGAACAGACAATCCTTTGCCAATCCCAGAGCCAGGGGATATCAACCGCGCTTCCTGGGTCCTCTTTGATGATGTCAAACTGGATTTGAATTCTTTGCAGAACCAGTTGGATAGTAAGTATACTTGGATTAATATTGATTAAAGGCTTTTACTCAGAATGCCTCATGGATGTTGTTCCCAATTTTTCCTTAGCCGCTAAGATAAACATAAAACAATGTTATCGACTATTTCCTTGTTGTAAACATTTACTTAGATTAGGTTACTCGGCCCATATTCCCCATTGCTTCGCATTCGTCCTCGACATTCCATAGACAAAAAGTGACATAAAGAGTAAAGCTTTTTAATGCATTATTAACGTAAATCCATCATAAAACGAATGCTATCGTTTTACACAATGACACATAAACACGCATTGCATATTTTTTACCCTACTGGATTGACGTAAGTTAAGTAGAGGGTGGGTTGGGACTTGGAGTAAGAATACATGTAGAGGTACCTTCATGAAGCAGTATAGTCAGGTCGGTTGACTTTATACTGACTCGATAGAAAGAGACAAAGATATGTTAAAGGATGTTGGATAGCCTATTAGTTACCGCCCATATGGAATTCGGACATTTTTAATAAACGTGTTTGAAAAAATTAAACAAAATAAATCAATACACCATTAAAATGATTTATAAAGTCAAAATATCACACAAACACTAATAACAGAAGGTTTGCTTAAATAATGATAGAAGTTTTGTCTTGAATTTGCCTTTATATCATTAAAAATGTGAAAATTCTAAAGTTCGGTCAAAATTTTTTAAAACTGTTCTGAAAAGTGATGTTTTATAATCTTTGTTTGGTCTTTTTTGAACATTCACGCATAGCACATATCACTATCATGTTTGATTTATTTGTATAGGCACTGTAGGTTTTTTAATCAACACAAATATAGGAAATAACCTCAAAATCTGTTGACGTAAGTTATAGGACTCGAAGATGAAGTTAGCGCGGACGGAGAACATTCTTACATACTTAGAAGTGCTGCAATATTATGTGAAGACTTTTCTTCTCTCTTTCTCTCTCATGGTATACGAAGTAAAAACTCGGAGAAAGTGATTTATCGCAAATTTGTATTGGTTGAGTAAAAATATTTAGCTATCTCTTCAAGTATATTTCTACTCCAAGGATTGGGAAGAACATAATTGTGCATTTTTTAATGGTTTAGGCAAAGTTTTGGCTCAACGATCGCTAAGTTTGATTGGGTACAACAGCTGTCAGAATTGATTCTTATGAATGAACACCTATGTTTTCATGGACATTCTGTTAACGTGTCACAGAAGACCAAAGAACCATCTACTTTTTGTTACTCCAAAATAAACTGTCAATTTATTATCATGACAGAAGTCATGTTTGAATTAAAATAACCTAGCCAAACCTTACAAATCTGTCAATTATTATGTATACTTCTTTTCTTCAAATTTACTCAGCTTATAATAATTTCATTGTATGATTTTTCTTCTAGAACTTTTGGAGCAACTGTTCCTACATAAGTATACAACTTTTTGCTTTTCAGCAACGTTTAATAGTTGCAAGTAAATTTGAAGACGTTCAATAAACATTTAAAAACTTTTCACATTTGACTCATAACATGGGACCGTTAAATTGTTGCACGACATTTTGAAATTTTGACGTAATTATTCACAAACAAAAAACTTTTTCTCATAACACTACATTATTTAGAATATACTCGTCACCAATTATGATGTACATGACGAGAGAGATTAAAACCCTTTTTATGAATTGAATTTGAAGAATTCAAAAAAAAAAAATTCCCTTGAAGTAACAATATATGGAGAGAGAGCTAATTCTTTTTACCCAACCTATACAGATTTGGGATAAATCACTTTCTCCGGGGGTTTACGTCGCACACCATGAGAAAGAAAGAGACAACAAATTTTCCCGAATTATCACACCGCTTTAAAGTATTGTTAGAATGTTTGTGTCCAGCGTCTCCGTTGTCTCCGCCCACACATTATGATACGCAAAATAAATTGACATAACTCAATGGTTTATTAGGTTACATGTTACATATATATTTATTCTAAAAATACTGTGAAAAAGTGGTTATACGAATAAACAAAAACATTATGTCGACAAGTGCTATGAATGGATGTATAAATACCCTAGCCTTAGTCCTAGCCACGCCCACGTCTAGCCGAGTCCGGCAAACCTAGTAAAAACTGACTACAGCTCTCTCTACAGCGCTCTCTCTTGTATATTATTGCAATAAGATTAGACCTTTTATTATAGACTACCTAAACGAGTTCACACAGGCGGGCAGGCACTTTTTTAATCAGTATTTTTTTTTTCGTTTATCACATTATTTGTATTGTTATATTAAATATGTTACACTACTTCTTACTTTATATTCATGTAACTCTTTTGGGTTTATCTTATCTTATATGTGGGGTGTAAATAAATGCTTTCAGTTTCTTTTATTACACTATGCATGTATCTACACGTTTTTTTAACCTTACTTTATTCTTTCTTTATGTACCACTATCATTCATCTCTTAAATTATTTGGTGAATAACTGTTTTTTTAAGATCTTTAAAAATAAATAACAAAGTAACTTGAAATATACTAAATTTATAATGAATAAATGGAAATACAAAAAAAAAATAATTAAAAAAATTTGATAATTTTAAATACATAGCATTTTCTTATAAAATTATTGTAGGTTCTCCGCACTATATCTTTCATGAATAATATATTGTCTTGTATGAATTTTAAAAATAACTCTTTTGATTTGTAGGTTGTAAAAAACAATCTGAAAAGGTAATCAAGGGCTCTTCAGAAGAAAACCTTCAACCCTTCCAAGACAAGATGTCTGCCTTCCTGGAGACAGCAGAGAAGCACATCAACTCGGAGAAGGACAACCTCTCGGAGTGCCACTCCAAGTTCATCAGCACAATGAAGTTCTACCAGTACTCACCAAAGGGCCCACTCGAGGAGTGCTCTCCCAAAGAATTCTTCGATCTGTGGTCTCATTTTTGTGTGGATTTTAAAGATATTTGGATCAAAGAAGAGCAGAAGAAGATCAAAGAGAAGTGAGTGTACTTTGTAGTGGTACCAGTAACATCCTACTACTTCCATAGAATATTCAAACACAAAATAAAACACTACATATGTTTGTATAAACAACAAATTAAATAAACTAACTGACTATATTTTTATTCACAGAATGAAGGAAGTCAAGCGTCAGAAAGAAGACAGAATATCAAAGATCCAAAGAGAACCGGAGAAGGAAGGCGGCCTAAAGTCCAGAATGAAGAAACTAGCCAAAAGAACAAGCTGATTTCTTTTCCTTTTAATTAATTTGAAAAGTTTCACACGTGGAACTTTAAATGCCAAATTAGCATAATACTTACTGGGTGTCGAAGTAACCAAATATTCAACGTAAAATAATAATATATTTAATGTCCTATTTGAATATTCTTCAATGGTAATCTATTAATTTATTATATTATTTAGTATGTATTATAAGAATATTATTTAATATGTTTGGTACGCAATAGCGTAACCTCGATTTTGAAATGATTTGAATCAAATGCTATATAATTAATATTACTATTATATATAATGGTTAAAAATAATCTGGTCTTTGCGGACCATTATAATTGAAGGAATTTCAACGAACATAAAAACAGGTAAGTAGAATATTAATTATTATTACTAATAATAATATGGATTTTTGATCAAATATTTTCAAAGAAGAGTGCTTTACAGCATAACAATGGAAACATTATATATTTAAATCGACACATTTAATTTATTTACTCGTTACTTTATAATAGAATTCACCGCAGCTTCATAGTTAGTTGTGTGCCTTACAGACAAAAGTATTATTTGTAAATAGATTTGTATTATAGAATTGTTTTATACAATGCTAATATTGCGGTAAAATGTTGGCAGTTTCCTGAAGAATTTTGGTGCTTTTCAAATAGCTGCACAAAATAATGATACTCTATAAATTTTTCATAAATGTATTTTTCTGCGTTCAAATTAAACACTAATAGGTGTTTACAAATCAACCAGCTGGAATCTTTATCACGCTCCGATTGGTAGTATTTCACAATAGTTCACAGCCGGGAAACACGCGCCTACCGCGCGTCCAACATTTGTACACGGTTGACATTTACCACATGTAAAGAGGTCGTTCCTATGACTCTTCAAGACCCAGATCCACTCCTTCCTTTCCTCAAAAGTCCCTCCACACAGCACCTCCAAAGATTCTCCTGTGTGGATATAATATAAAAAAAAAACTTTTTTCTAGCCATGAATATCATTTTCAATTCAATATCAATTTCATTCTATCATTCATAATCATCGACGCAACATTCCTTAGAGAGTCATGGTCATCACTCAGAAACGCCTCCACTCTTGCCAGTCTCTTACGGTTTTCCTCCAGTTTCTTATTATCAAGAATGCGGTGTTGGCACATTATCGTAACAATGCCAACTGTTGGATTTCAAGTAATAATTGTTTAGGTTCTTACCTTCATGTTTTTCATCCAGTTCCTACCTACCCAACCATTTATCAAAACTAAAATCAGTGTGGTTTATTCGTGTTTGTCAATAATACAATTGTTTAAGAAGATTTCAAGAACTTATAACTTCATCGGTGAGTGAATGGTTTCCCATTTTTCCTTTTAATTCCATAATCTTTCCACATCCATAATTAGACACTTCCATTAAGTACTATAGTTTATCGTTAACAATCCACTATTTTCCAAATTCACCTGAGGCTGAAAACACATTTGATGTTTTATCGCAGCTTCGGATCCAACACCAACCAACATTTGACTACCAATGAGAGGGTCAGAAAATCAATTAAATGAACACACAAAGTTCACTAAAGATGGTAAACATGGAAACGAAGGAATTGTTTGAATCAAAATTACAAATGTATTTGAAGAAAAGAGTGGAGAACAGGTAAAGACAATATTGACTGTTATATTGGTTGTGTAAAGAAAATTTTGGTCAGGGCATATGTTATAGTGATGATACGTATTCATTCCATATTAAATATGCTTTCATGTTGAACATGAAATTATCACACTCCTGTGTATTCTTATATACAACGCAGTTATCGTTGGCAATTATCAACTGTTGAATATAACCGTTGGAAATAACGCTGAATTGACGCAACGATATTGATTTCAATAATAATCCCTGTTGATATAGTTAAAACAGTTGGGTCGTCGGAGACGTTGAGGGTGTTATTTACAACGCAACACCTTTATTTTACTGGCCACCGGTAGATTCGCTTGACTCTAGGCGCTAAGTATTGACTGTTTCGGATAGGAAAATACACAAAGACGTCTAGTAGAGAGGTATACAATCAAAAGATCATTCCAAATTACGCATAATATCGTTCATGGAGTATACACTCTTACACCTTTTGTTTATTTGGGACTAAAGGTCAAACCGCACTAGCGCGTCGCTGAGCGTCAGCGGCGCTGCGCGTCACTTTTTTGTTCACCGTGCTGCGCAGTGAAGCGTCATTCTATTGCGGTTTGCTTCATACAAAACAGTGAAAACATATTTCGTGGTGAAGCGACGCGCCGTGAAGTGCAGCGCCGCTGACGCGCTAGTGCGGTTTGACCTTGAAGATAAAATAATAGGTCCTAATCAGTGAGTGTAGAGACTGCGTTGGGTTGAATAATATTCATAAGTAGCTAGTGATATTTTTAATAATTATATCCAACTGTTGGCGCAAATTTCTATCAATAGCGTTAGACGTTGACGGCATCTAGCTATTATTTCCAACGGCTAGTCATATTTTGATACAGTACTAATTAAAATGTACCATTTTAGCATTTGTTTATAAGTTTGTTATAATTGTTTCTCCTTGCTGTTTATAAATAATGAGTAATCATCTGACCACGATATTTGGTCATAACCAAACAGTTTAGTTGGCCAGGGATGGCGCTACTCCCTAAAAAAAAATATCTTCCGTCATTTCGTTTGACGGTTGAGAATTTAAGTCGCAGTTGCTATCCGGTCATCTTACCATATTATTATATTTCTTTGGACATTATTTTGCAATTTATTTATAGGTATAAACACAGTCGCTTTTGCAATAAAATCGTTTTGGTAAATGATTGTTGATGTTTATAAAATATTAATCAATAATATTTTTGTGTTTTAAAATTTTTATGACACCTTATATTCAAACTTATTGCAGCTTTTTGAATTATTTGAAATCCTTTTAAATTATTGTATTTTTAATTTAAAAAGTCTTACGTTCCAACTAAATTTGTACCTTTTTTGATTTTACTTAACATTCCACTGTAAAATGGTACAGAATTTTTCAAGCCAAATTGAGCCTTTATCAAAATAGCTTGTTAAGTTAATGTTAATTTTACATTTAGTTACTTCATAACGCTTTATTAATGTAACACTTGAAAACTAGTGTTTTAGTTTTTAATTAGTGTGCAATCAAATATTTATTATGCAGTGCGCATCATTGCAAATGCATTTGTAATATTATATTCTAAGGATTCTCTTCAATTCAAATGGAAAATGTGCAATAAAGGAAATTCTTCTGTTAGAACTGATTATTCGATGACAGAGCATTTACAGACCTATTTTAATAGTGTAGATTAATTAAGATCCTGTTTAGTTTGGAAGGATTTAAGGCAAAACATTTCTTATTCTAGCTAATCGAGTTATAGTTATCGCAACGAGAGGTGAGTCGAACACAATACTCGCACAGATGCATCGCTTGCATATAGCATGTTTCAAACTTGTTATTCGACTTCAGTTTTTTTTTTCTTTCAATATAATAAAAAGCACAAACTGTAAAACTTTTCGAATATTTGAATTCGACTATCGTATACACGTCCTTTTCTCGCTGATAACATCAAGAAGGCGTAAGGAAGATAAAATTATGTTTCTCAGTGACGTTTGGCAAGGAAATCGCTGTCGGAAGTGTGTAAAATTGGCTAATTTAAATAGCCCCGTTTTTGTGAAATATCAACTCAAGGGCGCTAGCATACATATGCACCAATACATACAATTCTAAGTTTTTGTTTGGGTCAACCCTAATTTCGCAAACTATATATAGCAAAGATGTGAATTCTGTGGAAGAAGAAATATAATTTCCCATAAATTTATAAAAAAAGGTGCAATTTTGTTCCGGAGGCGCTCTGAATAACATTTGAACAGTAAATATTTGTACGTCGTTGACATTTGTCACAGGAGAACAGATGGTTTTTGCGATTTGTTATTGTGCTTGACAGCTCTGCTGTGGAATGCTTTGCCGGCTTCTGTGTTTGCTGCCTCTTTCAACATGGGACTCTAAGACCCAGGTTCACTCCTTTCTTTCCTAAGACGTTTGTGTTTTATGTGCATCTGTAAACGTCGTGGCCAAGTCCGAAGGTGGCTGCCCAGGTTGTTACTAGACCACTTCATTTTTACTCGGCATATTTTTTTTGAAACTGTTAATTGTACGTAGTTATGCTGAAAGCGTGCAACCCACAATTTGCCAAAATCGAGTTTACATGTTTTTCTATAAATAAATACGAGATTTCCATTTACTGAATACATCCAAGCTCTAAATGCAATAGATTTTTGGTAATTCATTTTTTTACTAACCCAAATTGCAGATATTTGACTTAAATTGAAGTTTAAAAAGATTAAAATGTACGATAACATTGGAAATAAAATTATTTTTAAAATAAATTCATTGACAGATTATAAATTATATATTCATAATAATTTATATAAAGATGATTTAGAACACTGATATTTACTCCACAATTTCCACATAATGGTAGATTCACACCAATATCCGAATCCGCTCAGTGACGATATTGTTCCGTATGAGAGCTTATTGATATGGTATGAATATCAATCAAGGAGTATGTGCCAAGACAAAGTTGTGTGGCAGTATATCCTTCTGCCCACCCTTGTGATATTTAACTACCTAGTTAGTTAAATAATTATTTTGATGTGTAAAAATACTTAATCGCAGATTTTTTTTATTAAAAACCATTTTTTTTTCGCTACATAATATTTTTAATAATTGATAATTATTAAAAATGTTTTTTATTCACTAAATAATATTTTCAATAATTCATAATTATTAAAAAAATATTATTTAGTGATAAAAAAATGGTTTTTAATAAAAAAAAATCTGCGATGTAAGTATTTTTACACTTCAAAATAATTATTTAACTAACTAAGTAGTTAAATATCATAATGGTGGGCAGAAGGATATTCTGCCACACAACTTTGTCTTGGCACATACTCCTTGATCGATATTCATACCATATCAATAAGCTCTCATGCGGAACAATATCGTCACTGAGCGGATCCGGACGTTGGTGTGAATCTACCATTATGCCTTTGTATCGTCATATTCTCAAACGCTCTTTTCTCAGTTTCATCTCTTTGGGGTTGGATGCTTTCTGGATAACCACGTCCAATTTGTGGTTGAAGTCCATTAATGATACAATTTTTAATAATAATATATATAGCGTAGTCTAGGCCACGTACCAGTCTGAAGATTACCGTAACAGGTTGAAACCGGTTTGGATTAATGAAAAACAGTGAAAAAAAGTATAATTAAAAACACGTAAATTATGATATGTTATTTGCAATGTTGCTCCCTGAGTCGAATTGCTTCCATGAGCTTTCCATTGCGTAAAAAATGGCACCAGTACAATATTTTCCATTAGGTACCTGATTTTGATATTTGTATTAGATTGTGTTTTAGTTAAATTATTATTATTTTTGTATTATCACGGAAATATATAACCTTCTGTATTTGCTGTTAAACTTGTGAATATTCTATGATAAATGGTTTATTATTAACTTTTTTTATATAAAACATTTTATAACGTGCGCAGTTGGCCAGAAGCATAAATAAATTATGATGTAAGATAAATGATATTTAAAATTGTTTTACTTTGAACACTGCTCAAAAATACTTCCTAAAACAGCTGATATATTAAACCCGTTCTGTCTACAGAGGATTTTGTTTAAAAAATCGAAATATCGAGTGAAACGCTAAGAACAAAGGTAGTTTGTTAATTTCTAATTAACTAATCATCACGCCGTTTCTTCGCAGCGGTAGGCAGAGAGGACGGACCGCCATACAACTCTGTCTTGGCACAAACTCTTTGCTTCATTAACACTCATACATCGTCTTATACTTGAAGTAACAATATATGGAGGGATAGCTAATTATTTTTACCCAACCTACACAAACTTGCGAAAAAACACTTTCTCCGGATTTTTACATCGTACACGATAAGAGAGAAAGAGACAACAAATTGATTTCCCCGCTTTTACGTAGTGACGCAATGATCTTAAGCTACTGGGCCACCGCGGGACTCCGCCCACATTTTTTATTATGGCACTAAACTTGACACAACTAAATGGTTTATTTGCTTTATATGCTATATTTTTATTGATAAAAATACTGTGAAAAGTGGCTATACGAATAAACAAAAACATTATGTCGACATGTGCTGTGAATGGATATACAAATACCGTAGCCCCAGTCTTAGCCACGCCCTTTTCCAACCGAGTCAGTTACTTCAAGGTAAAAGCTAGTAAAAACTGACTACAGATCGATATACAGCTATACCTCTTGTATATTATTGCTCTAAGGTCTTATACATACTCTTCTGTTATTTTGACTCTCTCATGGTCCGACTCAAGTATTTGATTCGCTTGATCGTGCCATGTCTTTCTCGGGCGTCCCCGACTTTTTCTTCCATTCATTTTCGCGTTATATTGCTACTGGAAAGGCAACAGGGCTGAAGCGCCATTTTGGGAAGCTTACACCAGAGCGCTTTAAAGTTTTTTTTGTTTTCAATAAAATTCATAAGTATTCAGTACCTGGTTGGATTTAGAAAAAAAAGTTAACTCAGGTGACTCAATGCTCTCACTCAAGCCTTCTTCCAAACTATAAATATATTTTAGATGGCTGAAGGGCATAAAGTCTTTAGAATCAAACGAGAGTCAGAGCATTTGACGCAGAAAATAAACTGATCAAAACTGCATATGCAACTCATTTTCTATCAGTGTCGCTTAAGCCCTTTTGCCTTTCCAACGACAATACATATTTTTCAAACTCCTTTCTTCGTTCATTCGCTCTATGTGCCCACACTATATAAGCGTCCCTTTCTTGATCCTATTCATTACGCTTACATCAGCCTTACATTCTCTCCAAATACCCACATTGGTTTTAGCGCACATACGTCTCAAGGATTTCATTTCCACAGCATTCAGTCATCCTTCCTCTGCCAGTTCCATGCCTCACTGGCATACATTAGGATTGGTATAAGCACTCCATTGTAGACTGCTAGCTTCGCTTCTTTTGACAATTTCTTATTTGCGCCAACAGCGTTCAGTCTTTTCATTAATGGAGTGTAGCGGTTGCGCTGCGCTTCGCTCCCCCCACCATTTCATCATTGTCTGAAACAACTAACCAGTCAATAAATGCATTAGCTCCGGAACAGACGTGTCTTTAATATTACTCCTTTTCTGTTTAACCCCACACACCTTCATTAAAAATGTATACAACGCGTGTACTCTAAAGGAGTTTCCTGCATTCACTCTTCTCATCTGATTTCCACAGCATTCATATACTGAGATACTCCCAATCTTCCTATTCCCCATCTCCTTCCCCTCCCTACTACCTTCAGCCTCACAACATACCCCAACTGGGGATGCCACAGTCTCATTGGCTCTAGACGGTTAGGAGCAGTTGGGACTCTGGTGCGGTATTCACCGTAAAAAAGAAAATCAGGATACTAAAAGAAAGCTTGAACCCGCGACCTTTCGATTCGTAGTCGAGCGTCTTACCCCCAGGTAGGAGGCGTCGCCTATAAACCTATTTCAAGCCAAGGGGAGGGGTCTGCCTATACAGCTGTGTTGACATCAACTACGTGTCTCGCAAACATTGAACCAAGCACCAAGCGTTACGGGTAAACGTGGACCTGACCGGTACGGTCATAATTTATATGTGCTCGACAAACCTTGCCGGATCGAATTTGGATTTGGATATCATTTATGAACAGAGTTCCTTAAACAATTAATTTACTGACTGTAACATAATTGCGAAATGAATTATCTAACGATACTTTAATTTGAGGATTTAAAAGCAAGGTAATTAGTGGTGGGACTATTTTTGGTTTCTTATTGGAACATCAAAGCTGTTTAAATACTTGGCGACAGTGTGGACATTCTGCCTCTTCCCAAATTTGTAATCCAAGAGAACTTCAATATTCATAGTGAACAATGGTTGAAAATTTCAGGCTCAACAAATTCGACCGAAAGACTGGCGGAATCCTTTGCCCTTTTCTGTTGAGCAACTTGAGTTACTTAGCAAAATTTTCTCAGAAAACTCAACTTTCCTATCCATTCCACACTGCCGTTTCCAAATGCCCGAAATTCAGATAAATTTTATCGAGTATGATGTTAGGAATGATTAAGTTACCTTATATATATATATATATAAATGCCGGAAACCATCAAAATTATGCCTATCAATAAATTTAAAAAAAGCCTGTAAAAATTATTTAAAATGCATGTAAACCAAAATAATAATAAGCAGTGTTTAAGTTAAAATATTATTAGTCAAAAAGAAAATGAAATAATTAGATACTTGTAAACTTAAATGTACAAAGTAATTAATATTAAAAAAAAAAGTGATGTCGTAAAAAGCCCCGGTGATGCGAACGTGAAGCCTGTTCGATGTAAGTTTTTCGCCAGCGATTTGCCCAACTTGTATCTATTGTTTGTTTCCTATTTTCCTATACGTATAAATACTACACGAATAACTCAAAATAAATTGTTTTTTACGCATTTATTGGCTTGACTACGTAACAACACCCTCAGACAATTAAATATTAAAACGAAGATATTAAATAAGACATTTTTAGTAACATTATCAGAATTAGAACGATAAATCTAAATTAATTCAGGAACTGTATTCCTTGTTAACATGACCCATTAACTAAAACAACGCTTTTTATCTCCAAAAAATTACATCTAGTTTTCAACGCCGCGGCAAGACTTATCACCGGCGTATCAAAATATTCCCAAATTTCAGAGCACCTCAAAAATCTTCACTGGATTAAATCCTGAAAGAATCCAGTTCAAACTTTGCTGGATTGTATTTAAATCAATTAATGGAATGGCTCCGGCTTATTTATCGAAACTGTGTATTATTGAAGATTTCAATTCGCGGCAGTCAACCCTTAAATCGGCAATGTCATCGGCTATCGGAAGGTTGAAGGAACCAAAGCGCACACCGGACACTAAGTTCGGAGAGCGTGCCTTCGGGGTGTCAGATCTAGACTACCACATGATTTGAGAAAAATAAAAGACTGGACAGAGTTCGAGCTAAACTCAAAAATCATATTTTCAGAAAATCCAAAACAGAATAACCCTAATTTACACAACAAACCCGTTAGCATCTAAACCTCAGAGCAAGAATATTATATGGAGATAGAGCTACATATTTTTACCCAACCTTTACAAATTTACGATAAATCACTTTCTTCGGGTGTTAACGTCTTAAACCGCGAGAGAGAAAGAGACAAGACAAGTTCTCACAATAAAGCACCAACATTCGGAATGTAAGCATGTTTTCCGTCTCCCGCGTCTCCGTCGACTCCGCCCACTACGTTTTGTTATGCGACATAACAGGACATTACTCAACGGTTTTTGAGGTTATATCTTATATTTTTGTTTATAACTGTGAAAAAGTGATTATACAAATAAACAAAAACATTATGTCGACATGTGCCATGAATGGATTTATAAATACCCTAGTTCTAGCCACGCCTGAGTCTGGTAAAAATCATCAATACTGACTATAGAAGCGCTCCCTCCTGTATATTATTTCTCTGACATCTAAACTCACCAGTATAATAATATTTTTTTTATGCAATGAACCGCGATCCTCAATCTACTGCAAAAAAAACAATTTTTCACAACCCGCGACAAATCTAAATAACTAATATGTAAATATCAATAAGGCAATTTTAGCTATAGCTTTAGGTATTTAGATATTTTTAATGGTAAATTTAGCGATAGTTTTTATGTTTTCTGAAGCGCCCTTGTGGTGATTTTTCACAAAAATGGCGCTGTTCAAATTAGCCCAGCATTATTATTTCTTAATTTTAATTTGAGAAAATAGGGGAATGAACGTACAAATTTCTATAATTATTTGATGTATTATCATTTTCATAAATTATTTACATATATCAAATGTTTATCAATATGTTCACTGTTAATAACTTTCTCTGCTCCAATTTTCCTCCTTTTCCCAACGGCGTCGGTTCTGAAGGTGTCGTCGGTGGTGAGGGTGGCGTCGGTGACCAGAATCAGACCAATCCCTAGAGTCTGAATGGCTGCGTGAATAATCCCCCGAATAATCTGTATCTATAAATTAAAATATATTAACTCAATAAGCAATACATTCCGTTAATTTATTTGTTTACTGAATGGTACAAAGCGTTGGGTTCCCACTCAGGCGTCGCGCTTTATATATTCTGCTTGCTAAGTTCGGCATCATTGCACAAGTAACATTTTCCGCCTATCCCCTTGATAACTGAGCCTTTTCCAAACACCAGAAAAAAGGCTGTTTTTTGTAAGGATATATTTTTTTCTTCTCATTTCATAGTATTAATATGTGTAGCGGTTTATGTACATGATCCTGTTCGAAAACATACGATACCCAGTAAAAATTGCTCATACGTAAAAAAGTCTGAAATTTTATTCCGATTACGCTACTTCACAATTTACTCACTATGTCCCTTTTGACATGTGTGTAAAGACTAAACCAGCAAAGTTACGTAAGTTCAAAATTGCTCTCAGAGATGGTGCACTCGAAAATGTTATGTTTTCACATTCATTGATTTTGTTTGAATGCAATTAAATACGCGATAAATTTCGTAAAAAATGCGTTTATCAATTACGTAATCAAATGCGCTAAAAAAACGTCTTTGATTATAATATTCCTGCAGTTTTAACTGCTAGTATTTAATTATTTACGTGAGGCACACTGTCCCTTAAGGGACAACATGGTAAAAACATATTTATTTTTCAAATATGTACATACATATAAATCGTACTTCGTACGTTTAAAAAAATATTAATAAATGAAAGAATCGCTTACAAGAATAGAGAATACTAATTTTAAAAGAATATATAATGTATGAGTACATTAATTTATTTGAAACATTTTCCCCAAAAAATAGGCTATTATATATAAATGTGCATGTATGTATGGATGTACGAGTATGTCTCTTTGTTAAATCTTAAATCCAGCAGTTGGCAATTTGACAGCAAGTCGACAATTTTGGCTAGCGAGTGGTGTTTTAACGAAATTTTAAACTAATGTTTAAATTTGATTTATTTTTACGATCTTGAACCCTATGACTATTGGTGAAATCCACGCTCAAACAATCAAAATCGAAATTACGCCTTAGCGTACAACAGGTTTAATAATAATAAATAATAATATTTGGATGATTTGTAAAGCACCGTTTTTGTGAAAAATCACCTCAAGGGCGCTGTACATATCTTATTTTCTATTATTACATATTAATTCCTAGTCTAAATAAGAAAATATACAGGAACATACTTACCTGGTAGGTCCCATCAGATATATATACTCGTATATAGATGTTCAAACGTCATTAAAAATCTTTTATGGCTTAAAAAAAAAAAATGTTTTGCTGCACTAAAATTGCTGTATTAAAAAAATGCGATTTAACAGTAAAAAAATATGGCTTTAAAATTCTTCGTGAGCCGATAAAAAACACATCATGTGAATTGTAAAATGAATTGTAATTGCTTTACCGACACTTTGGCCAAAAATTAGTTAAATATGCAGTTTTGATCTAACTCTCGTTTGATTTTGAAGTCTTTTGTGGCCCTTCAGCCATGTAAAATATATTTACCATTTAGGAGAAGGCTTGACTTAACTCGGCGATAGCCTTGAGTTACCTTTTTTAAAAATCTAACCAGGTACTTATGAATATTATTGTAAAACAACAACAACAAAAATTAAGTGCTCTGGTGAAAATTTCCCAAAATGACGTCCCAGTCATTTTGCCTTTCCGGTCGCGATAAATGCAGAAGGTTTGGGTAAATGGAGGTAACATGCAGTTTATAATTTTAACTTGAATATGTTTTTACCTCTGTTTGAATGAGTAGAAATCGGAACAAAATGTATCACTTGACGAATTGGTTGGATCTCTGGTTGAGGCAACCATCTTGCTGGTTGTGCCGCTTGTGCAGTTTGAATAACGGGTGCAGGTGCCGACCATCTTGCTGGTTGTGCCGCTTGTGCAGCTTGAATAACTGGTGCAGGTGCCGACCATCTTGCTGGTTGTGCCGCTTGTGCAGTTTGAATAACTGGTGCAGGTGCCGACCATCTTGCTGGTTGTGCCGCTTGTGCAGCTTGAATAACTGGTGCAGGTGCCGACCATCTTGCTGGTTGTGCCGCTTGTGCAGCTTGAATATCTGGTGCAGGTGCCGACCATCTTGTTGATTGAACCTCTTGTTCAGCTGGAGCGGCATTCGGAGGAGGAGCTGGCACATAGTAAAGCGATCCACCTGATAGACAGAGTTGATAGCCCAACACCAATGCCGCTAGAAAAATTAACTTCATTTTAGATTCCAACAATTCGTACTGTGAAAATTGTGAACGATTTGATGATCACTATAAGAGCACTTGATGAAATATGAATGTTATTTTTTCCGTTGACCTTTTATAAACGGCTAATGACAAATTGGAATTCATTGTTCGTTTGTGTCAGTATTTACTTCTACTAAATGAAAGTCACTTGAACAAAACACTTGTGTATTTACTGCAATTTGTTTAATGTAGAACAGTGCCCGGTTGAAAAGTTCTGGCGCAGTGAATGTGTGTCTAATATTTACAAATTATAAGAATTCGAAAGTCGTTGATACTTGCTAAATATTTGCTGGAATGGAAAATAACAGCTGACTTTTATGAACTATGGTTAAAGGGATACACTGCCCTAGAAAAAATCGGTGATCAATTGATTAATTTATGTTTTTATATGAAAATCGCACAAGAGCCCCAAGTGCTTTCAACCGTCTAGGGTCAGTAAAACTGGCATCCTCAATCGTGATATGTTGTGAGGCTGAAGGTAGTAAGGAAATAAAGGAGATGGTAAAGAGGAAGGTTAAGAAGTACCTGAATATTCAGATCTGATCACCAAACATGGCTAGAGCCATTCTAAGCAACGTTTTGATTTTGAATGGTGGTCTTTCACCACGGCGATACTGAAAGTATTTTCACTGTAGAACAGTAGTTCCTAACCTTTTCAGTCTTGTTACCCCTATGACCTATCAGAGAAACTGATTTTACCCCTCTTCATAATTTTGCATTCGCTAGTTTTTTTTTTAATGTTAGGTTTACTTTCACTTAGCGCGCATCTCAAGTCATGTTCCACATTTAGACGGCTTTTGGCCTTTGTTTTGACTGTTGCTAAAGTTCCGTTTTTTGTGCGAGGAACCGGTTCCAGTTCTTTTTATTTTGGGAATTGCTAGCAACCCCCCCTCCCCCATAAAAAATCATTTTGGCGAAAATAACCAGTTCCAGTTCTTTTCGTTTTCAAATGAATAAAAAACTCACACTGACGAAATACTCAAATTCATAAAAAAAACAACAAATTTTCTTTGTTTTGTTTATGAATTTTAAATAAGTAGTTAACATTTTATGTAACTTCTAAACTTAATTATTTAACTTGACCTCATAGCAAAGCTTTGTACTTTAATATCGTCGCTGGAAATTCAAAAGGGCTTAAGCGACCCTTTGGTCAAAAATGAGTTAAATGTGCAGTTTCGAACTGTATTTTTTTTCTACATCGAATGCTCTAACTCTTGTTTGATTCTGAAGACTTTTGTGGCCCTTCAGCCATCTAAAATATATTTACCATTTGGGAGAAGGCTTGACTCAAGGGACACAAGTTTGGGACTTTTTAAGTTTTTTGTCAATTTAGGTAACTCAGGGAGAGCATTGAGTCACCTCAGTTAACTTTTTTTTTCAAAATCGAAGAAGACTTTTGTAAAAAAAAGTGCTCTGACGATATAATAATGTATCAAACAGTTCAATAATTGTTACTACATATCTTATTTATTGGGCTGGTATTTGTTTTTGGATTTTATAACTTATAATCCCCTATATAATTTTTTTACCTAAAAATAAAAATTCCGCAAAAAATATTTTAGTCCCCTTAAGAAAATATATACCTACTTATGTTATTAAATTTCCACATTGAGCAAATATCTACACTGCACAATAAGAAAACATTTTCATGACTGAGATTAATTTGTTTGGACTTGCTCGGGTATGCGTACTTTGATACGAAATAAAAAAAGCTTTTTCTAGGTGCAAAATATCTAAACGAGATATATATTTGTTTTACATCAACTCCTCACAGGGCTTTGAGGGAAAAAATTTCTCTCAGAGCCTATGTCATCTTTGAGGATGCTGTGTGGAAGTTCTTTATGAGGAAAATAAGTAGTGAACTTGGGTCTTGAAGGAGCCCATATCGAAGGAGGGAGGAAACGCAGAGGCTGGCAAATCGTTACACAGCTGAGCTGTTGAACACAAGAACGAGTCGTAAAAGCGACCCGTTCTCATGTGTCGAATGTCAACCGTGTGCAAATATTTGGCGCGCGTTGTCGAGTTTTCCGATTATGCACCGGTGCCGAAGGGATCAGTGACGCAAGTTCCTCGGAGTATCTTCCATTGAAATACCGGTAGAACAAGGACAGCATTCCCACCTGACGTCTGTGCTCAAAAGATTGCAATCCTTTTGTTTAGATAGGAGAATCTATCAAACGGACCGCCCGTTTCTGCACAGAGTCAAGGGTTTTTTTCAGGTATTGATGATATACGAGTAGAGATGGTCGATATCAGAATTGGGTGCACCTGCGGTTTCAGTTACCGGTGACAGGCGAGGAACCAGTTATTTATCCACTTCTTTTTGGAACCGGTTCCTGGTGCCAGAAAAGTTTTACGAAGGAGATTTCCTCGAAACTTCCTCACCAAAAAAAAGTCCTAGTCGGTAGAGATTTGAAAACGAAAAGAACTGAAACTATAGGATATCGAAATTTTTATTTGCAAAAATTTGGAAGCGGTTCCTCGGAAAAATAATATCGATGGTTCCAGTGACTGGCTAGGAACCGGTTCCTTTTAACCGGGACAGGAATATCGACCATCTCTAGATACGAGTTAATTCATTTTTGATTAATATCAATGAGCCAAGCCCCGTACATCATTAAAAGACATTTTAATAGAAGTCGATGGAGAAACTTGAAAGGTTAGCGGAACATCACCGAAATAGCCGCACATAATATAAATACTTTCTAAGGAAGCAATTTTCTTTTTTTAAATGATCTTTTAATCGAACACACCCTTATAATCAGCAATGGCGATCATCATTATGATAATATTGATTGAAGTGTTCAAATAAAGGCTAGAATTCTATTTTCCAGATGTTATTGAAGTAAACATTCATGTTTTATTATTAAATTTACCTCTTTGTCTATTTGATACAAAGAAATCATTGTTAATCATGTTTGCCTACAGCGCGAATCTCGGGAACCTGAGAAAAAAGTGGTTTATTTATGAACATGTGGTGATTATTAGAATTGTTAAGGGCCAGCACCCAAGAATGACGCTAAACGTCACTTTGTAGCATTCTAATACAAGCAATACTACAAATAATTTATCTACAAATTTTCTATTGCTAGTTAGAAAAAAAAACATGTTTCCAGTGAATACCATTTTTTAACTGTTGTCCTATAAATTCTATGAAAAATATCAGTAGAAGGTGCAGTTTTTTTTTAGTTTTAGTTTTATTTATTTTATTAGTTACTTTGTACATTCAAGTTAACAAGTAGCTAATTATTTCATTTTCTTTATAATATTTTAACTTATATACTACTTATTATTTTGATTTATATGCATTTTAAATAATTTTTACAGGCTATTTTGAATTTATTGATAGGCATATGATTTCCGGCAGAGCATTATAAGATTTCATCCCTTTATATAGTAAGCTATTTTGTGTGTTGGCTTTATTTTTTCTGGTAGTCTAATTTCTTTGCATGCCCTTGTATTATATTTGTGAATATCAACATTGTAGATAATTTTGTCAGAAAAATATTTTGGAAACAAGTTGTTCTTCATTTTATGTATAAACATCAATGTGTTTAATGTTAGCATCTGTTTTATTGTTAGCCAATTTAGTTCCTCTGACATTTTAGTTATTTTGAGTATCTATTTCGCCCAAGTATAATTCTCATTGCTCTATTTTGGAGAATTTGAAACCTGTTTTGTTCTTTGTCGTTGCACAAGAAAAGAATCGTTGAACAGTAATAAAAATGTGGAGCAGTAATGGAGTTGTATATTATAGTTTTAAAACCAGCAACGGCATTTTTTAATGTTTTACCTAAAATTCCAGTATGCATTTCATAAAAAAAATAAAGATTACTGTTTAAAAATTATATTCGCTGGAAACCATAGTCATTTTTCTAACTACCCGAGTAGAATTGACGGATATAGAATTTGTAGTTTTGCTTGTACTAGAAAACCAAAAAGTGTGTATTTTGGGTGCTGACCCTTAATATTATATTGTGGTGTGTCGAAAAATCATGAGATGTTTGGGAAAACAAAGCGGTCAAAACATGAGTACGGACCTCTTTTCCGCAGGTTTGTTGTTTGCTGGACACAAATCTTTAACACGGTAACCATATTATTATGATTAAACGTTCGTTGGCTTGTTTGAGACATATTATATCAGGAACCCGAATTCCAGAATAAGGAGGTTCTCCGGGTGTTGAATGCGTTGAAAGTCGACAAAGCTAGTGGGCCTGACGGAATACCTGCTCTGGTCCTTAAGAGGTGTGCTGCAGAATGAACCCCATTGCTCTCTTAATTAATTAAACGGTCACTCAATAGTGAAAATTTACCAGGCTCAGAGTAAGAATATATATGGAGAGAGAGCTAAATATTTTTACCCAACCTATACAAATTTACGATAAATCACTTTCTCCGGGTTTTTACGTCGTAAAGCGTGAGAGAGAAAGAGAGATAAGACAAGTTCTCAGACAATATAGCACCGCTTTTAGGTATGAAAGCATATTTTTCATCTCCCGCGCTCCCCGCGTCTCCGGTGACTCCGCCCGCTACGTTTTATGATTCGACATAACAGGAAATAACTCAACGGTTTTTTAGGTTACATCCTACTTTTTTTATGACAATACTGTGAAAAAGTGGTTACAAAAATAAACAAAAACATTATGTTGACATACGCAATGAATGGATGTATAAATACCATAGCCCTAGCCCTAGTCACGCGCGAGTCTGGAAAAAACCATAAATACTGACTACACTAGTGCTCCCTCCTGGTATATTATATTATTGGTCTAAGGTACAAGGTCTTTGGAGAAAAGAGGTTGTTCACCCGATCCGTTAGAAGGGGGAGCGTTCCATCGTCATCACTTCCATACTCTCCAAGGTATTGGAAAGGGTGATTAACTGATTAATAAAAAAAGCTGCACACATACTTGAGAATAAGTACATCTAGGCAATCAGCTATATGGATTTCGTCAAAACCGATTGTGTGGCGATCTGCTTGGATATGTGACGCATGTTTGAAACGTTCGCAGAGACTCAAACCGTCGGGTTAGATATCTCTAAAGCTTTTTATAGGGTATGACACTAGACGCTTATCGAGAAGCTACCTTAACATGGGATCCATTTAATTCTGCACAATTGGATTCCGGACTTTCTAAAAGGAAGAAAAATTTAAACCGCGGTTGACATATGTATTAAATTTTGCGTTAAAAATGGAATAAAGTGCTCCAACGTACTTAAAATGTTGATTGTGGCATTCGGTGAGTCTACTTTGTCACGAAAAAGTGTTTGTAATTAGTCGGTTTATATGTAGAACAAGCTACCGGCATCTGTCATTCCTCTTCCATTTAATCCCGGTTTCTCGAAGGCATTAACAAATCCTCTCCCACGACCCCTTTCCTGACACGTATCGCAGCGGGGGATGTAGGACCTATCACGGATAGTAAATTTCATCGAGTATGATGTTTATAATCGAAATTCTGATTAAGGGAAGAATAATTTAGCTACCTTATAATTTTTTTTTTTAATAATGTGATGCCGTAAAAACCCCCTTGATGTGAACGTGAAGCCTGCTGTCGATTTAAGTTTTTCGCTATCCATTTGCCCAACTTATATCTACGTATGCATTTCTTTTCTTGACTACGTCACAACACCCCCAGGCAATCGCAATCGTTTCGGTTTTGGTCGTTTTAAATTGTTTTAACCTTGTATTTTGTTTAGTTTTATTTATTTTATATTAGTTACTTTGTACATTCAAGTTAACAAGTAGCTAATTATTTCGTTTTCTTCTTAACTTTATAATATGTTAACTTATATACTACTTATTATTTTGATTTATATACATTTTAAATATTTTTTACAGGCTATTTTGAATTTATTGATAGGCATAATTTTTATGGTTTCTGGTAGAGCATTATAAGATTTCATCCCTTTATATAATAAGCTATTTTGTGTGTTAGCTTTATTTTTTTCTGGTAGTCTAATTTCTTTGCATGCCCTTGTATTATATTTGTGAATATCAACATTGTAAATAATTTTTCAGAAAAATATTCTGGTAACAAATTGTTCTTCATTTTATGTATAAACATCAATGTGTTTAATGTTAGCATCTGTTTTACTGTTAGCCAATTTAGTTCCTCAGACATTTTAGTTACTTTTGAGTATCTATTTCGCCTAAGTATAATTCTCATTGCTCTATTTTGGAGAATTTGAAATCTGTTATGTTCTTTGTCGTTACACAAGAAAAGAATCAAAAATATGGAGCAATAATGGAGTTGTATATTGTAATTGCGGTTTTTCAACAATTTTTTTGACGAATTCTATATCATTCCATATTTTAATTCTATATATAGGACAACTTTAAAAAAAAATGTATTTGCCCAACTTTTGTTTTTATGTGTTCCATATTCATTTTGATGAACAGAAGCCAACTCCTTTTAAAAATGTATAGTCTATTAGGGTGTTTATCCACACATTTTGAACAGTCTTTCTTGTTACCATACCTTATTGATTAAAAACAACGCTTACTACTACCACATTTTTAATTTTAATTTGAGAAAATAGGGAAATAAGCATAAAACAATAATACGAATTTTATATAATTATTTGATGTATTATA
This sequence comes from Drusus annulatus, assembly GCA_022651775.1. Classification (NCBI taxonomy): domain Eukaryota; kingdom Metazoa; phylum Arthropoda; class Insecta; order Trichoptera; family Limnephilidae; genus Drusus; species Drusus annulatus. The sequence goes on along the minus strand of JAGWCC010000884.1, from coordinate 50,629 downwards.
ATTCCGTTAAATTATGTTCATAAATCATATGTATTTTAATGTGTTCATCAGTAATAACCTTCTCTGCCCCACTTATTTCCCCAACGGCGTCGGTTCTGAAAGTAGCGTCGGTTGTGAGGGTGGTGCCAGTAACCTCCATCAGACCAATCCCGGGAGCCTGAATGACTGTGCGAATGAGACTCCGAATGATCTGTATCTAGAAATAAATTGATATTAAATTGATGAGTGGTACATCCCGTAAATTTATTTTTTTGCTGAATGGTACAAAGCGTTGGGTTAGGTTTTTGGACACGTTTTCCGCTTTTCCCCTTAAGATCTGAGACGCTCGGAAGGCATGAGGAGACGAGCGGCTGCCAGTAAGAATTCACAGAATAAGTTTAGTTTTTCGGTAAAGTCGTCGTATTTGTATGTAATAAGATTTTATAATAAAAATCAACGTGATTTTCAAGAAGTTATAATGATTGTGGTATGAGGAATTCAAATTTCGCTAGGCAATTTGTAACCAGGGCTTAAAAAAAATATATATATAAGGCTAGAAATATTTTTAAATTATTTTTTTTATAAAAATTAACACTGTTTTTTTTTTTAAATATACTAGAACTCGGTCAATTGTCGATTTTAGCTAAAAACCCAATGTTAAATTATTTGATTTATTTCTACGATCTTGAACCCTATGATAGTTGGTTAAATCCAAGTTAAAACAATGCTTTAAGTTACGTCTTTTAACAAGATCAAGAGAAAAGTATAAATTCTTTATCAAACTTCATTGAAGATTGCATTTAATGGTTTTACAATAAAATCGCCGCACTAAAAATGTTGTATTAAAAAAAATTACTGCCGCTTTGAAAAGGCGATCAAAAGATTAAAAAAACGAAAACATTACGGCTTAGAAATTCTTCCCAAGCAAGGAGATGACATCAACACACGCGTAATTAGTTTCGATCTAGACGGCTTTTGAGTCAACGTTTAATATTTTTTATCAGAATGCAGTTCTGCATAAAAAATCATGGTTTGAGAAAATGGAGGTGAAATGCAGTTTACAAAATTGACTGAGTCAAATTTTTACCTCTGTTTAAGCGAGTAGAAATCGGAACAGACTGTATCACTTGACGAACTGGTTGGACCTCTGGTTGAGGCAACCGGATTGCTGACGGTGCCGCTTGTGCAGCTTGAATATCTGGTTGAGGCAACCACCTTGTTGATTGTACCGCTTGTGCAGCTTGAATATCTGGTTGAGGCAACCACCTTGTTGATTGTACCGTTTGTGCAGCTTGAATAACTGGAGCCGACCATCTTGCTGATTGAAGCCCTTGTTCAGCTGGGGCGGCATTCGGAGGAGGAGCCGGCACATAGTAAAGCGATCCATCTGATAGACAGAGTTGATAGCCCAACACCAATGCCGTTAGAAAAATTAACTTCATCTTAGAACCCAAAAGTCCGTACTGTGAAAACTGCAAACAAATTGCTGATCACTATAAGAGCACTTTGCGATATGAATATATTTTTTTCTGTGAGGCTTTTATAAACGGCTTAGGTTGGAATTCATTATTCATTTTTTTGTATTTACCCCGAGTAAACGAGACTCATTCAAATAAACCACTCATGTATCTCCAACAATTGTTTCAGTGTACAGTGCTCAGTTGCCAAGTTCTGGTGCAGTGTATGTGTGTGTCAAATATTTGCAAATTATAAGAATTCAAAAGTCATTGATATTTGAACAATAATAACTGGGCAGGAAAATAGCCGCTGACTTTAATGACCAATTGTTAAGAGCACACACCGCCCTAGAAACAAAAATCTATGATTAATTTATTTGCTTTTTAATGTGAAAATCGCACAAGGGCCCCAACTGCTCTCAACCGTTTAGAATCAGTAAGACTATGACATCGTCGATTGGGATATGTTGTGATGCTGAAAGGAAGCGGAGAGAGTGAAAGAGATGGGAAAAAGGAAGGTTGGGAAGTACCTGGCTATTCAGATATGATTACTAAACATCTGCATAGAGACATTTGAAGCAACGTTTTGATTCTAAATAGTGGTCTTTCACCAGAGCGATACTGAGAATATCTTCCACTCCGAAACGTGTCCCAAATATATTATTTATTGTTTTAATTCAATTGATTGCGATTTAGGCCGGGATTTGAACCCGCTACTTTTGTATTCATAGTCGAGTATCATAACCACTCGACGAATCGTTCCCAAAAAATAGAAGGAAACTTCAAAATTAACCAAAATTCATTTGTATTCGTTGAGGTTCTATCGTACACGTTATATAAACTTTAGGGAAAATTCAATAAGCCTTTATTTACAGGTGGGTGAAATTAAATGTAAAAAATATGGTATATATAGTATTCGTCAATATAAATCAAGATTTCTCGCTGACGACAGACACAGATCTGACGTCTATATCAGTCGTCTCTCAAGCGGCGACGGAGCCAAAACAGCATAAGGCAAAAAGTCGCTATGAAAAAACGAATGTCCGCCGGAAGTCGTATATGAAGGGCATATGACAGGGTTTGCTGTGGCAGGCGTAGGAGGGTGTTCTCCCTTAGGTGTTTATTTTAATTCATTCTGTTGCACATATTACTATAATCTATTTATTTTTTGAGGAGCATCTCGGGGAGTAACTAATACATATGTAGCATAAAAAACTGGTTTGCACCGCTTATGTTTTTGCTTAAAAACGATTTGGACATTTTGGAAATCGTTTTACGGTAAGAATGTGAATGGTCAGGGTCAGTTTTTATTAATCTAAAATATAAATTACTAACATCCCGAGTGCATCATTTAAAAACATTTCATATTATTGTTACAAATTCATCAGATTTATTTTAAATTTGAATATCGGGCAAAACTTATCCGTTCAGATAAGTCTTACGTAGAGTAATTTTCAAAATTCAATAATTTATAATTTACAAAATATGCATTACAATATTGATACAAATATATTAACATACACAAGTAGCAAGAACAAGTCCCTGGAAATATTCATTGTGAATTTTATAATATAATTTCAACCAAAAGCTTCATTATAAAATACTGTAACTCATAAAAACTACACAATTTCTTTGTTTAGTTTATGCAGCAATTTATATTAGCTTTTTAAAACAAGTAATGAATATTTTACGTAACTTCTATAGTCAATTATTTAACTTAACCCCATAGCCAAACTTTGTACTTTTATATAATAATGTATCATGAACTTGCGTCATTGATCCCTTCGGCAACGGTGCATAGTCGGGAAACTCGCCAAACGCGCGCCCAACATTTGTACACGGTAGACATTCAATACATGAGAACGGGTCGCTTTTACGACTCGTTCTTATGTTCAACAGCTCGGCTATGGAACGATTTGCCGGCCTCTGTGTTTCCTCCCTCCTTCAACATGGGCCTCTTCAAGACCCAAGTTCACTTCTTCCTTTCCTAAAAAAAACCCTCCACACAGCATCCCCAAAGATGACATAGGCCCTGAGGAAAATTGTTTTTCTCAAGGTCTCCTGTGTGGAATTATTGTAAAAGAAAAAAAAGTATCATAAAAGTTCAACAATTTACTGTTTGAACTTCTTTTATTGATAGCCTGATATTCTTTAAAACAGATTGGCTTTTTTAATAATTTAAACAAACCCCTACACAAAATTTAACGTTAAAAAAATCGAAAAAATAAAATTTAACCCCCCTTAAAAAATGATTTGTAATATGTATATATATTTATTTCCACACTGAACAAATATCTACACTGCACTAAGAAAACATTTTTATGACTGAGATTAATTTGTTTGCACTTGGCGGATATGTGTACATATTTTGCTACGAATCAAAACTTTTTCAAGGTAGAAACTGGAAACTGCGAGAGAATGTGTGTTTTTGCGGACGTTGTTTTTCTGTTTTTATAACCTTAATTTGGGGGAGGTGCTTGGAATGTTTCGGTGAGACCTAAACGTTTGTACTGGATATTTCTAAAGCCTTTGACCGGGTTCGGCACCGAGAACTTCTCAACAAACTGCCATCTTAGTTTTCTCGCATCATTGTACACGTGGATTGCCGTATTTTTAGGGAGAAGACATTCAGACAGTTGACGGTATCACCACTTTCCCTCATTCAATTAATGCTGGCGTCCCACAGGGATCTGTTTTGCCTCCAACTTTGTTTTTATCAATGACTTTTTGTCATGTGCACCAATGCATTGGTACGCGGATGACGATACAGCCCATGATATTTTTTTTCGTTTGATAAGCCCTTAAAGAGCACGGAAACTATAACGGCTCGGAGTGCTTTGAAACAGAGAATTACCTTGAGGAAATTTGGTATGAATAAACTTATCGAATTTAATTTTAAGACCCGATCACGACAACTAAAAGGGATTGTAATGATAATTTAGTCTCCTTAAAAAAAAATCTTCCAAAAACAGTCCGATTGATAGATTCTCCTATTTTTACAAAAGGATTGCAATCTTTGGAGCACAGACGTCAGATGGGAATGCTGTACTTGTTCTACCAGTATTTCAATTGAAAATGTTTCGAGGTACTTGCGTCATTGATTCCTTCGGCACCGATGTGGCGTTAGTGTATAAAAATACCTCGAAATAAAAGTAAATCCTTTTGTAAAGTGAAACCACATCCTCACGAAAGGAAACTAATAAGATGTAACAAAAAAATCCAAGATGCTTAATTAAATGTTTTCCCAACTTGCATGATTAACGTGGCTGGAATTTCACCGCCCTTCCAGGTCGCACTCTGCAAGTTCAAAGTCTAACTGATGATGGCCAAAGATTTTAAATTAACGGTTTATAGTTGTCAACTCTGTTAAGCGCTTCCTTAAAATCAGAGTTGAATTACTTCAACTGGTTTTTTAAGGTTTCCAAAAACCTACTGCCAAAATAAAAGAGTAAATTAGTTACAAGTGACTAAGTTGGTCTAAAACAACGTTATTTTGAGACAATACATGTTCACAAATATATGCAAGTGAATTATTACCGAAAAATTACCCACGTTAAAAAAGTTAATAATTTAAAATTTTGAAAATGTTTAGTTGTAAAAAATCTATTTTTGTTGTTTTCCATTGTACTGAAATTGGATTTGATATCCGTTGTAAAAAAAATAAAAAAATAATGCTAATGGGTCGTCATTGTTTACACAGCATTTCACATCTTTCTTACGAATTAGCGTGACTTTTTTCGTTTAGTTCATTATTGATTTATATTTATTGGTTAAGTTTCTCGTATATTGTGTTATGAAGCACGATAAATTCGATCCAGTGCGATTTTGAATTTTCCCGCTAGTTAAAAATCTATTTATTATGGTGTAATGTTTTGTCTGTTTGCCCCACTGAAAAGTCAAAAAGTGGGGGCCAAACGGCGAACGGACCCGGGCTGAAACGGCCACGAGGGGCATTCAAGTGTAGACCTTCAAAGATTCAAGTTTAGACCTTCAAAGACACAAGTTTAGACCTTCAAGTTTCAACGTTCAACATCAGAGTTTTCAAAGTAGACGCCGAATAGTGCAGTTAACGTTTTTAGAGTCAATACAGTATTTACCGCCTATGGTGAAATAGCAAATTGAATTAAATATTTCGATGGATAATCCGAGTCGCTACGATCCCCAGCAGCCGCCATCGAGGAAAGAACTAGCGAGGTTTCTCGGCTATCAGACTGGACAGAAGGATTCTCAGCGCGCAGGATCCACGCATTTTCCAGTATCGGTGATAATTGAACAATTTAGTATAATAGTTTGTCTCTACGAGTACCCAATTCTAACGTTATCCACCAAGTTAATCAAGCTTTTCCTGGGCGTAGAATCAATATTCTCAAATATAATCCGAGAGAGCATTTAGAGTGTATTATTGTTAAAATTCCTTAAACCCTGCAAGTATGGGTCCCTTTTGTAACCTCCATTTTTAACGAAGAAGAAGAAGGTCCTCTCTAAACCAAAATAAACGAATTTCAAACACGGAGAAAGATCCGTTCTACCGACTGAACCTGACCGGGTGGGCATTTAAAAAGGTAAGTGAATCCTAGAGACTCACCAACTCGTAATTCTCTTTTTTGTGCCTCTTTAAAGAGGCGGACTTTTAGCGTGATTTAACAATTCTTAATAGAAGTCGATGGATAATCTTAAAAGGTAAGCGAAATATCTCAGAAATAGGCGCAAATGATATAAATGCTTCAGTGTTCTTCAACTCAAACACACCCTCAAGATTACCCTGGCCACAAATAAGCTCATCGTTATGATAATGTTGATTAAACTGTTCAAATACAAGCTAGAATTCTTATCTGCAGATGTTCACGATAATTATTGGTTTTTGAAGTTAACATTCGTGTATTATTATTGAAATATACCTGTTTGTCTATTTAATGCAAAATAAACTATTTTTAATGATGTTTACCTACGGCACAAATCCTAGGCACCTACGAAAAAAAGTGGTCTAATTATGACTATGTGTCAATCGTCAATCGTCAATCGTCAATCGTCAATCGTCAATCGTCAATCGTCAATCGTCAATCGTCAATCGTCAATCGTCAATCGTCAATCGTCAATCGTCAATCGTCAATCGTCAATCGTCAATCGTCAATCGTCAATCGTCAATCGTCAATCGCCAATCGCCAATCGCCAATCGTCAATCCTCAATCGCCAATCGTCAATCGTCGGTTTTAAAATTTGTTGGAAAAGTCAATATAATTTAATTATTTTGTTTAATAGTGTCGTATGGAACTGACAGAAGAAGAAATAAAGTATTTTCAGGTTGAAGCAGAATGGTATGAGGTTCCTCTGAGACGCATTTTGTTAAACCATGTACCACCGATTTATGATTGACGATATCCAAAAATAATACAATCTAAATTTTGATCAAAGTTGCCGGAAAATATTATAAGGTTTGGGTAATCTTTTGACATTCGATTTACTTTCTAATTAATAAGTTTTAAAGGGGTTATCTCAGATAACTGTGTCTTAGAGCGGATGGACTGAGAAAGAAGTGTGAGAAAAATATGTGTCTAATATATGAAAGATCAAGCATGTGAAAGAAGCAAGAAGTGTATTTAACGGAAAGTGCAGTTTTGTCAAAATAAAAACATTACATCAGTGACAACTGTCGGGTATTATAGTTTCTAGTTTGTATTTTGACAGAATTTCTCATTCAAAAAGTTTGGTTATATTCCGCAAGATGGCAGTCACGATAAATATATATATATATATATTTTTAAATGGCCTTAAAAAGTTTACGACAAAATTACGTTGAACACACTGGTTCATGGAAGCTTGCCTTAGATCTTAATTGCGCTATCGGAAACAGTTTCAATGCTTTCTTTCCTTAGTATCCTGGAAATTTTGTTTCTTAAATTGTGTACGGATAGAGAGAGCATACGATATTATCAAGGTTTGCTAAAATAGTTATAATTTTGGTCGTATGTGTCACCCTCATCGCATTTTGTAAACAATTCCACCAATAGTTTATCGTAGATTGTTACTTAAAATGGATTAGTTCCTGGCTTGAAGTAACAATATATGGAGGGATAGCTAATTTGTTTTACCCAACCCATCCGAAATTGTAATAAATCACTTTTTCCGAGTTTTTACATCGTACACCATGAGAGAGAAAGAGACAACACATTTCTTGGACGGCTTCTATATACTGTCGTAATGATCTTAAGCTGGTTATTTTCGCTGGTTAAGGGCGGGACTCCGCCCACTTTTTTTATTTTGCCACTAAACTTGACAGAACTAAACGGTTTTTTAGGTTAGATGCTATATTTTTGTTGATAAAAATACTGTGAAAAAGTGGCTATACGAATACACAAAAACATTATGTCGATATGTGAAATGAATGGATGTATAAATACCGTAGCCTTAGTCTTAGCCACGCCCATTTGCGCCGAGTCATGTTAAAATCATCAAAAACAAGTCCAAAACTGACTTCACTGGCTTTGGCTTGGGCTAGCTCTTGTATACTCTAAGGTTCCTGGTATCCGCTCGTTGACCCAAACTGGCCGAGAGCGACATCGTGTTTCACTAGATTTTGATTTTTCCCTACAGTCCCTCTTGTTATTTCTTATTCTGTCGAAAAATTTTTTTTTTATAAATATTATATTAACTGCTGGTGCATAAATTATATGCTTCAAAGAGTTTGATTGGGGAGGTAAATTGTGATGTTTTTTATGGAGTTAATACTTAAATCTATGTTCATGTTTAATTAAAAATATATCTCAATAAAGTTTAAAAAGTTCTATTAAAATCTGCCACTTCTCTATATGAAGTGAAGATTAGACGCATAAAACGAATAAAAGAACATTACCGAAAATATAGTATGCACATAGGAATAATTAGATTTTTCCCCAGATCTGGGATTGTTTCGCCAACTAAGAACCCTGAGGAAGAACACGTGGGCCTGCGTGTCCGTTTGGTTTCGTTCCGTATGTAAGAAGAGGCGATCATTACCTCCATCAGCGTGCTTGCAATAAACCTATTCTGATCCTTGCTACATATTTCATTCAAAATAATAATATTATCCATACATAGCGCGCGCGGAGAAAGGAACATGTAAGAAAGTACAATCATATGTTCGTGTGCGTCTTATTGCACCACTCTCGTATTCTGATTATTCCTTTTGACACATTCCCTTCAAATTGTAAGAACAAATACAACGTTCTTCATTCGTTCCTTCCAGCGTACATTACATAATATTTTAATTTTAAACTTCACGGGACCGGCCGACCACGAGACATGTGCTCCTGGGGACTCCTTTTTGCATAATGAATTCAATTCATTCACGCCATCGTTTTTACGTGTTTTTGGTGTCTAGAAAAACCGCATATTACCAATTATTATTTTTTTCTTCAATTATTATACAGTTTTTTAGCCCATAAAAACCTGTTTAAAGTTTATCGAGTAACGTGTTTTTTTAAATATATATTCATCGTTAATTAGACAATTTAAAAAAAAAACTTGAAAAATTTTGTAGTATAAATCGAAAAATGCTCCATTAAAATATAGTTTTTATGTTTTTTTTATTATTTGCATTTGACCACAGAAGAAGAAAATTTGGATGTTGATTGACGATTAATTGAAAACAGCTCTTTTATAAAGAGTTATAAAATTAGAAAAATATATTTTTTATATACTTGCTGGTATAAAACATACATATATCTAATAAGTATTTTAGTAAAACTCTTTTTGATGTGCTGTTGTGGATACGGCGACTTTTAAAAAGCGCAAAAAAAACTTTGAAAAACTGAAAAATCCCTGTTGTCCTATTAAGGTTTTGGATTTCATTATATGTACTTTACTCCATGTGGAAGCAGTCAGCTTGCGGTTAGTTTGTGATTCGCCTTGTTTACCAAATACAAGGCAAATGAGTTAAGGTTTACGCGAATTCAAAGATTTATGCAGAGGTCGCTAAATAAACTCGTCGTCAATCGTCGTTAACCAAACTGTTATTGGAAAACTTTTTTCTTGCTCACAAGCCTTTTCCGTGTGAGCATCTTCTTTATATTTATTCCATTTCAAAGGTAAAGTTGAAAACACATTATCAAATATTGGTCACCAAATCAGTACCATTTATTAACTGTTCAATATAAAGATTTAGAAGGGCAGTGTTACGACCTGCGAAAGAAATCGGCCTGTGTTGATACCGAAGTCATTAAAGCACAGCCACATCGACAAACGAGATGTCAAATTCATATCATGAATAACCGTCGTATCTCTATTTACCCAAGCTCAAATCCGACTACTCTCATAAAAATTCAGCCAATCATTTCAAGAATTTCGCACGAAAATTTATGCGCGATCTTTATCCGTCTGAAGACAAACTTATCGGGAAGCTGATGGGCAGCGTCAAATTAAGCAAATTTTAGTCGACGTGAACTCTTACGCGATTGGGGAATGTCGTCTAATAACAAATATTGTTCCTGGCATGATCCAAGAGAACAAATATTGAACGTAAATTTTCAGCTGCTTTGGATGTCTTTATTAAATTGATGCAGACTTTTCCCAGCTACTTAGCATTTCCAGATAGATGAAAGTTGACGATAGAGGCAATCGATTAAATGGGTCTCTCAAGGGAAATCTCCTGTCCTACTATATAGCTTCGAGTCTGTCTAGATGTCTAGACTCTCTCGATACATGAGGATTTAGATGTTTGGTTTACAAAATTTTGCGTTAAGATATCAAACCAGTGTGGTAACCACTATTGAAGTGAATACCTCTCAATATGCTTGTCGTTTAGAATTAAAAAAGTTTTGTAATATAACTAAACAATATTGTAATAGTACATATAATGCCAGAATTTTGTGTTTTTCTCGATGGGATGTGCTATATGATGAGTTATTTAATAGTTAAACTATTTTGATGCAACTTCGATTACAGAGCATTATGTTTCCCGAGCCATGTGATCCTTTAATACAATATTTTGCATTATTAAAGTTCGAAAAGTGATACATTCATTTTGATTTATTTTAAATTTATTTATCTCCAATTTTATAGTTGAAGTAAATCATAGGCAAAATAAGAAAATAACAATACAAATCGAAAAATGAACTGTTGATTATTTGAAAAGTGGCATGCAAATGTTGATCCACGAAAGATAACTTTACCTGATGAACTGGAACCTATTTCTTGCAATCTTTGACGATGATGCAGGTAGCATCGGTTTCAGTTTTCTTGCAGTAACCCTTCTTGCACTGGCAGCCCTTGGGGTCAGACTTCTTCCCGCAGCCGGTGATCCAGTCGAGCTTGGCGCAGGTTCCTCCGCCGCAGCATGGAGGGTTCTTGACTAGCTCCGAGTTAGGATCAGTGCAGCCTGAAAACGGAAAATGTATAAAATAAACGTTAGCAAATGCTTTCTATAACCTTTCCCCTTGTCTCATAAGCGATGCACGTAACGTTGGAAAAAACTTAAATGTTTTGTGAATGATTCACGAATTGGTAGTTCTTTAAAATGCACCCTTCGCAGGGAACACTTCAATTGAAGTCGAAATCGCAAAGAAGAGATTTAAATTTATCCGGTTATTTGTTCAGTTCTTTTTGGAACCGGTTACTCGCCGAAAAAAAAACACGTACTAGTCGGTAGAGATTTCAAATTTAAAAGAACTGGAACCGGTTCCTCGCCGAAAAACACGTACTAGTCAATAGGGATTTTAAAGTGAACACAACTGGAACTGGTTCCTCGCCAAAATAAAAATAAAGTTCGTTTAGATTCTACTAAGTACTTTGAAGTCGGACTTCAATTGAAGTACTTCTTTGTAGGCTTTGAAGTTCACCTTCGAAACTGTACTGCTGCAAATTGAAGTAGTTTTTTGTAATCTAACTTCCATTGAAGTATTTGTTTGATGAAATGAATGAACGCTAAAATGAACTACCAACTTCAATTGAAGTATTTGTTCAATGAAATGAAGTTAATGACATGAATGAATGCTAAAATGAACTACCAACTTCGATTGAAGTATTTGTTCAATGAACAATGAATGAAGTAGGAACTGTTGCCAAAAGAAGTAGTTCTTTCAAAGCGGTCACAACGCTAAATGCACGTAACAGAAATAATTTCATCAAAGCTTAAGAACTAGTGAAGAAAAGTGAACGAGCAGTCTGGAATCATAAAATATCAAGCAGATAACAAAAATATTCTACGGTGTTCAGTATAACCCTTCAATTTAAAACTCATACAAAATCCAAGGCAATATGTTAGTAACTTATGGCGGAAGTGATTGATGCCACAGCCAAAACCTGCTCACCAATTTCAATGTGACTGTTTTCAGTTTTTGAAACACATTCAAACCCTATGGTGAATGTGTTATTAACCTCAGACACTTAACTGTGGTAGAGTAACCACAAGCAGAGCAAACAAGGAAATTTCTGCATTACCTCAATATATTATGCGCACCTAAACGGGTATACTTAGATATGCTCTCCAACCATAACGTCTCTACTTTCTCTAGCCGGTGAATATACGAGTACCTTGACTCCATGACCCAGTATAAAATCTGCAATCGACTGTTCTACTTTACTTAAACAGACAGATTCAACGACTTATACCATATTAGCCGGACGCCCACAAATGCTGGTGTAAGGGATCCAATTAGAAGAATGTGCGAGTTATTTAATCAAAATCAAATGTTAATAGATTCCGACATATTCTTCGCTACATGCAGCACTTTAAGTAGAAAATTGAAAGCTGATTTCACGTAATTTTTTTTTATTTTTTATATGTTGTGTACTTTTTATAATTTCTCTGTGTAATACTTTTTTCATTTAACTATATTTCTTTTCTTCCCTTTAAATTCTTAAAAAGGTTATTTATCTACTGCTACTTCGTTTAGACCCTGCACTTTTTTTTATTTTTATGTATAACCCAATCTTTAATTGTTTGAATTATACATCTGTTAAGATTTATTTTTCTGCTACTTATGTTAATCAATGAAAAAAAGGTGGGATACAGGCGAATTGTCCAGTGAATGTATATTATTTTTTACGAATTACTGTCTGTATCTGTGTTTTCTCCTTATAAATAAAAAAAGCAAAAAATGGCATTTTTAGGAATTTTCAGGATAGCAAAAGAGAAGAAAAAAAATTTGATAGCCTTCACGGATAGTTGATCATGATTCATAACTGATATGTGAGGAGAATATATACTTACACTTCTCTTCAACGACACAACTCTTTCCAACCCTAATAAATCCTGGCTTACACTTGCATCCTGGCTTGCATGGGTTTGGATTAGCTGGCTTCGTTCCCTTGAAGACATTTGTGCAAGTCAATTCTGCTGGACTGGCTGGTGGGCATTTGTCGTAAGCTTCGTTAGCTCCACATGTCGGTGGTGGAGGTGGCGCTGGAAGAAAGAACAGAATAATTAAATAAACTTTCCTTCTAATTTTACAAAGAGGAAACAGGATCAATAAGCTTGTGAATTAAAACTTCACGATTGGTACTTACGGCAATCCTTGGGCAATATGCATTTCTTGTTCTTGTCCAGGACATATCCTTTCTCGCAGAAACATCCCCTTACGCAATTTTTAGTGCATCCTATTATTTCTTGGTCTTTGTTGTCGCAAGTCCTAGGGCAAGCAGTTCCGCAGAAGTCAAACGTTTCGTATGCACCGGGGCAGGTATAAGCTAGAATAGGTATATCATACATGAATAAAATTGGATTTTTGCAAAATTAGAAAAAAAAAAAAGTTTTTTTGTATTACCGCATTCGCTTTCTAGAACACATACTCCATACTTGTTCTTCAATGTTCCTGCTTTGCAGACGCACCCTGGGTAACAGTCTGGAGCGGGGTTACATCCTGGAGGTCCATTGGGGTATTCGCAAGTTCTTCTGCAGGGGTAGTTATCACATTTGGTGTATTCTTCTCCATCCTTGCAAACGGGTACTGTGGGGAGTAACAATGAATCATTTAATCAAAAACGTACAGCTTATTGACTACAGAATTACAAATAAGAAGTTCTTAGTTACCGCAATCGGTTATTGGGATGCAAACTCCGTGCTCGTCCCTTACGTTTCCTTCAGAGCAAATGCATCCTGGCTGGCAGTCTCCATTACAATTAGTTGCCTTGTCTGGTAAATCGCATGTGTTTTGGCATTCATTATTGCCGCATTTACTGAAGACCTCTGTTTCCTTGCATACGTCTTGAATAAATAATAGTTCAAAATTTATTAAATTGGTATGTGCAGGCAATTTCTAATTTAAAAGTAAGAAAATTAATATTTTCTATAGGCAACCTATAATAAGCAAACATATTTTACGCTTGGTACTAACGATTTAAGATGAAGACAAAAACAATATTTTAGAATGAGTACCAGAAATGCTTTGGTCCAGCACTATATTCAACATTGGCCAATAACGATCATTGTACCATGTTCAAAACCCTGAAAAGATAGAATTTAAAGTAAAAGATGGTGAAATGGTCAACTTACCGCACTTATCGGGGACAACACATTCTCCCTTGGTATTTTTCATGTACCCATCAGCACAGACGCATCCGGGTTTGCACGGGCATGTTCCTTGGGAGCCCTTTGGATTCTCACAAGTGTCTTGGCAATCGTTGTTTCCGCATTTGCTGTACTTTTCATTTTCCTGGCAGGTGTCTTAATATAACAAAAATATTAAATCGATGAGTAAATTCTTACAGTAAATTAATAGGTTTTTTAAAACACTGAAACATAAAATTTTATTAATGATTAGATATATAAGAAGATAAAAAAATGACCTTAAGGAACCGAGAGGAAACATTATTGATTAACTCACCACATTCTTCAATGGGAACACATTCTCCCTTGGAATTCCTGATCTGGTCAGGGTCGGCACAAACGCATCCAGGCTTGCAGGGGCAATCTCCCTTGGAGGCCTCGGGGTTGGAGCAAGTGTTTTGGCAATCGTTGCTTCCGCATTTGCTGTACTTATCATTTGGTTTGCAGGTATCTGAATAATATAAATTGTTCATTAAATTCAATAAGCAAAAGTCTAAACAAGGTATACCAGGATGCATCCGATATGATTTAACCAAGAATTCATGAGCTTATTTGGAGTAAAAACGGGAAATGCTATTTTGGTCTCCGAAGTATACTATAAAAATAACCTCAGGAGAGTTTGCCGGGTACGGCCCGCTACCCTCTTTATAATTCTATTTGGCTTTTATTTATTGTCATAACATCTTACTTGGAAATCTTTGTTGAAAATTATTGCCAATATTCAAGCATAATACAGGGAAACGTGTAGACAAAATACTTCAGGGAATCGAAAGAATACAGATATATTGACTAACTAACCACACTCTTCAATGGGAACACATTCTCCCTTGGAATTCCTGATCTGGTCGGGGTCGGCACAGACACATCCAGGCTTGCAGGGGCAATCCCCCATGGAGGCCTCAGGGTTGGAGCAAGTGTTTTGGCAATCGTTGCTTCCGCATTTGCTGTACTTCTCATTTGGTTTGCAGGTATCTGAATAATATAAATTGTTCATTAAATTCAATAAGCAAAAGTCTAAACAAGGTATACCAGGATGCATCCGATATAATTTAACCAAGAATTCATGAGCTTATTTGGAGTAAAAACGGGAAATGCTATTTTGGTCTCCGAAGTATACTATAAAAATAACCTCAGGAGAGTTTGCCGGGTACGGCCCACTACCCTCTTTATAATTCTATTTGGCTTTTATTTATTGTCATAACATCTTACTTGGAAATCTTTGTTGAAAATTATTGCCAATATTCAAGCATAATACAGGGAAACGTGTAGACGAAATACTTCAGGGAATCGAAGGAACACAGATATATTGACTAACTAACCACACTCTTATATGGGAACACATTCTCCCTTGGAATTCCTGATCTGGTCAGGGTCGGCACAGACGCATCCAGGCTTGCAGGGGCAATCCCTCATGGAGGCCTCAGGGTTGGAGCAAGTGTTTTGGCAATCATTGCTTCCGCATTTGCTGTACTTCTCATTTGGTTTGCAGGTATCTGAATAATATAAAACAATCATTAAATTCAATAAGCAAAAGTCTAAACAGGATATTACAGAATGCTCCCGATATAATTAAACCAGGAATTCATGAGCTTATTTGGAGTAAAAACGGGAAATGCTATTTTGGTCTCCGAAGTATACTATAAAAATAACCTCAGGAGAGTTTGCCGGGTACGGCCCACTACCCTCTTTATAATTCTATTTGGCTTTTATTTATTGTCATAACATCTTACTTGGAAATCTTTGTTGAAAATTATTGCCAATATTCAAGCATAATACAGGGAAACGTGTAGACGAAATACTTCAGGGAATCGAAGGAACACAGATATATTGACTAACTAACCACACTCTTCAATGGGAACACATTCTCCCTTGGAATTCCTGATCTGGTCAGGGTCGGCACAGACACATCCAGGCTTGCAGGGGCAATCCCCCATGGAGGCCTCAGGGTTGGAGCAAGTGTTTTGGCAATCATTGCTTCCGCATTTGCTGTACTTCTCATTGGGCTTGCAGGTATCTGAATAGTGTAAAACAATCGACAAATTCAATAAGCAATAATCTAAACAGGATATTACAGGATGCTCCCGATATAATTAAACCAGGAATTCGTAAGCTTATTGGAGTAAAAACTGTAGATGTCGTTTTGGTCTCCGAATTATACTGTCAAAACAAGTTTAAAAATCACTTTATCGTGTCTCTCGTAGGGGTTGTTTGTCTTTCAATGTTCGGCTCAAACGCATTAATTGCGTTCGATAACGATTGCCTATGATTGATTCAATCGGTTTTAACAGCTCATAATACACTAGGCCGAGCTGGTCCCATCAAATACAGAGCGTAAGCCGTAAATATTCGTATTTGCTGCTGACGTGGAAGCATTACCCGGAAATCCCCATCATTTTATACACTGAAGGTTATCGTAATGAACCCGTTTTTCGTCTCCAGTCACAATGCAATGCAAACGCCGTTTAACATATTCTCTCGATTTCAACTCGTACGACACCCCTTGCTTTTTAATAATTTCCGTGGCTTTAAGGCGTTTTGAAATTGCTTTTTGAGCTACTCCTAATGATGGTGCCAATTCTTCAATAATAATTATATTTGGATAATTTGTACAGCGTCGTTTTTGTGATAAATCACTTCAAGAGCGCTGTACAAATCTTAATTTCTACTTAATATTAATTCTTAGTTTATATAAATGTACGGCAACAAACTTAGCTGGCAGGTCACTTCTGGCAGGACACAATCACCATATCATAATAACTTAAAATTTTGCTGATTTTTACATATTTATTTATTTTATTGTTATTTTTTCATTTTTAGGGCATGAGAGCAAACTTAAAATAAAGTATATCGGAGGTATTTTTAAAATTTTTTGTAGTGAGGAACAGATAATGGTGATAATCTTCTAATGAATTTAAAGGAATGAGAGTCTGAAAAGCCCGCTACACTCTTTATAACTATCAAGTTTTTCTTTACTGCCATAACATTTAACTTATAAATCTATGTTGAAAATATTGCCAAATATTCATGTTTAGACAAAGTGCTTCAGGGAATTGGAAAAAAAAAGAATTTATTTACCACACTCTTCAATGGGAACACATTCTCCCTTGGAATTCCTGATCTGGTCAGGGTCGGCACAGACGCATCCAGGCTTGCAGGGGCAATCTCCCTTGGAGGCCTCGGGGTTGGAGCAAGTGTTTTGGCAATCATTGCTTCCGCATTTGCTGTACTTCTCATTTGGCTTGCAGGTATCTGAATAAAAGAAATCGTTCAACAAATTCGATAAACAATAGTTTAACAGGGTTGAACAAAATGAACCCGATAGAATCTAACCAGCAATTCTTCATGTTATTTGGAGTAAAAGCTGTAGACGTCATTTTGGTCTTCGGAATATAATCCTGTCAAAATATACACACAATATATTTTTAAGTTATATACTCGAGGCAAAAATTCTGCCATACTACAAATAATTCAAACTCGTCACACACCAACATTAAGCCGGCCTTTAATTCCGACATGCACCAGAACAAAACACGATCACAAAACCGTCATCTACTCACACAGCTTAACTTGGAATTCACTCCTTAAAATAAATCGCATATCCACAAAACAACGCATTACCCAAATAATTAAAACTCTCAGTTGCGAACATAAAAAATATTGGCAAAAGCACTCAAAGGATATTTTATCAAAATTTTCATAAATCCATGATATTATATTATCCTCTCCGTTAAACCTCTATGTGTGTGATTATCTTTCTAAGCGTATGAATGGTGTTTATACAATTGATTTCTACTCTTATGAGTCTCTTTTTAATGTTTTTTTTTTAATAACTCGTTTGTGCCCTCTTCTTTTGTACTACAATGATTACCAATATTCAAAGAACGTTAAAAAAATACATAAAGACGAAGTACTTCAGGGAATTGTAAGAAAACATATTTCGAACAACTTACCACACTCTTCCATAGGGACACATTCTCCCTTGGAATTCCTGACCTGCTCGGGGTCGGCACAGACGCATCCAGGCTTGCAGGGGCAAACTCCCTTGGAGGCCTCGGGCTTTGTGCAAGTGTTCTGGCAATCATTGCAATCGCATTTACTGAACTTCTCATTTGGCTTGCAGGTATCTATTTTAATAGAACATAAATGTATAATTTTTTTTTCCGTGCGTTATTATGAAAAACAACGTTAGTTTTTTATTCCATATTTACTTGTAGATACATAAAGACAAGTTATTTTGTTGTAGTGTGCGAACGCAATGACCTACACGATAAAGATTTTCCTAATGTTTGACGAAAATCTGTCCTTCCTTCATCGTATAACAATTTTTTTACTTACCGCAATTTTCTGGTTCGACACAAACTCCCTTTGAGTCTCTCAACAGTCCTTCCTGACAAATGCATCCAGGTTTACAAGGACAATTTCTTAGGGATGCTGTTGGATTGGCGCAGGTATTCTGACAATCATTAGCCCCACAGCTCGATAAAACTTCACTGGGCCGACAAGCTAAAACAAAGAAAAACTTAAGCCTGAAATCAATTAGGAATTTTTTAAATTCTTTTTTTTTTAAGAATAAAAAAACTACCAGCTGTGTACGCGAGAGAAAATAATTCATTTGAAGAGAGTGGGTTCAATAAATTAAATGCTTAGCCAATTTTTTTAATAAATTTCATCATAAAAGGCTAAACCAACTGTTGACGTAATAATATTGATTGAACTAAGCGTATTTTTTACTTCGAATGTCTTTCACATACGAAGGACGTATGTTGAGAGTCATCTTGTAAATTGTAAAAATTTGAAATCAATGACGTATTTTTTATAAACAAACTACCACCTGTATACACAAAAGAATATAATCCATTTCAAGAGACTGGGTTCAATAAAAAAAAGCTTAACAAACTGATGACGTAATAACCTTGATTGAACTAAGTATTTTTTAATACGGATGTCTTTCACATTCGAAGGTTGAGAGTTATCTTCTGAATTTGAAAAGATAACGTATATATTTACTTGGTGGTGGTTTCTTGGTGGTAGTCGTTTTGGTGGTCGTTTTGGTGGTAATTTTGGTGATTACTTTCGGTGGGTATGTCGTAACCTTTGCTGGTGGCTTAGTCGGGGCTTTGGTGGTTGGCGGATAGGCAACTGCTGAGGATAGAGCGACATGGGCGCACAGCACAAAGGCGACCAAAACTAAAAACCTCATTGTTACTTCAACCTTGGGCTTAGAGTTTTTTAAATAAATCTCCGATTCTATTGGACCACTTGCTGAATAATAAACAATTTTCTTTCACTCTGAGCCTTTTATAAGGAGGTCTGTTGCAGATTGTAAATTTGTTTTCAGTGAAATCAAATAGGATGGGCAAATATTTGAAGAATAAACGAAACATTGCCAGCTTCAAAAACAATACTCGAAATAGCATAATAGCAGTTTTTCAAATTGAATTTTACCACTAGATAATTTTTTGACATGTGTGTGTTTTTAAAATATTTAAAAGACTATTCACATTCTTGTTATCCCGCCCAATCATTTACTTAAGGCATTTTATATGAAACGTATTATTATAAAACTATAAATGTAACGCGTGTATTTTTTTCCTCAATTTATTTGTAAAAGCTCATTTGACGTCTATATTTAAAATTAATAAACACATGAAATAAAGCCTTGAAGACTCATCTGAATCTCTAAAACAAAGTCAAATTCATTGCGGTGGTAACGTTAGAACATTTATTAATGTACGCTGATTTATTATGTGATAAAAATATAACTTATTCTAATCCACCCTTTAATCCCATAAAATCTCATTTCTCATCTTCTCAAGATCGACCATTCGGTATGTACCTACTTAATTCAGGTAATTTCAATAAGAGCAATAACAGAAAATAAATATACGGTGCCTGTGAAATCCTCAAAAAGATATTAGATAATTTAACGCGCAGTTCACTCTTGACAAAAAAAACTCTTTTACATAAAAAAATATTTTAGTTTTAAGCCACTTTATTTATACACATATAACAATTCGACCGGTTTCGGTTAAACTTAACCTTCTTCAGGAACGTATATATATAAACTAAGATTAAAATATAGAGTTATACAGTAGACAAAGAAATTAGTGAAAGAGACAAAACATTAGTATAAACAGGACAAAGCATCAGAGAGGGGGTGGTAATGGAGTAGGTAGAGTGGTAGGGGGATGGGAAGAGGAGAAGGGGAACATTCTTATAATCGGACTTTTAGTTAATTCTAACTGTTTAAAATTTGGCAATTATTATTTTTATTTGATTTTGATATTTATAATGCTTCTAGATTATTAAGGCGCAAACCTATTCCATTTTAATGTATTATTTTTACACCTGTATTTTTATTAAAAGTATGGTTATTTTTAATTAAATGTTCGGCAAATTCGGAAAAACCTATACTTGTTAAACATCTAATGTGTTCTTTGACTCTAATGTTTACATTTCTCGCGGTTTTACCTATGTAAATTGCCGGGCAATCGTTACAGTTAAGTTTATATATGCCAGAATGGCTTAAAGTATCTAATCGTTACAGTTATGTTTATATATGCCAGAATGGCTTAAAGTATCTAATCGTTACAGTTAAGTTTATATATGCCAGAATAGCTTAAAGTAACGATTGCCCGGCAATTTACATAGGTAAAACCGCGAGAAATGTAAACATTAGAGTCAAAGAACACATTAGATGTTTAACAAGTATAGGTTTTTCCGAATTTGCCGAATATTTAATTAAAACTAACCGTACTTTTAATAAAAATACAGGTGTACAAATAATACATTAAAATGGAATAGGTTTGCGCCTTAATAATCTAGAAGCATTAGAAATATCAAAATCAAATAAAAATAATAATTGCCAAATTTTAAACAAACAATTAGAATTAACTAAAAGTCCGATTTTAGAATGTTCCCCTTCTCCTCTTCCCACCCCCCTACCACTCTACCTACTCCATTACCACCCCCTCTCTGTGGCTTTGTCCTGTTTATACTAATGTTTTGTCTCTTTCACTAATTTCTTTGTCTACTGTATAACTCTATATTTTAATCTTAGTTTATATATATACGTTCCTGAAGAAGGTTAAGTTTAACCGAAACCGGTCGAATTTTTATATGTGTATAAATAAAGTGGCTTAAAACTAAAATATTTTTTATTTATATTATAATTTCAAGCTACAAAGTGATTGCTTCTTCGATAAATCTTTTACATCAGTAACAACTATCGCATGGAATATTATCTTTTATGCATTTTAGTAGAATTCTTCATTCAAAAAGATTTTTCACATCCCATAATATGGCATTTACGATAAATAAATAAAAAAGCCAACGACAAAATCACATTGATCACATCGGTTCATGGAAGCTCTCCTCGGATCTTAATTGCGGTTTAGAAAACAATCAAAATGTCTGAAAATCCTGTTACATACATTATGTACGGGCGGTGGATAGTTAAGGTTTTGGATTTCATTAAATGCAATATGTCATTCTTTGCCCCACGTGGAAGCAGTCAGCTTGATTCGCCTTGCTATTTTATGCAGAGGTAACTAAATAAAGTCGTCATCAATCGTGGTTAGTCAAACTGTTATTAGGTGCTGAAAAAGTTCCCTCTTATTTACAAGCCTTTATCATATGAGCATCTTGTTTATGTTAATTCCTCTTCTCAAGGTGGTCCAGAACCGAGCTCTCAGAAATGTCCTTGGTCTTCCATGGGACACTCATGTCAGGGACATTTATTCAAAACCGGTATCCGTCCAATCAAGATCCTCCCCAAACATGAAATCACAAGCACCATTTTACAAATTACTCAGCAAGCAACGAACACTAACATCAAACCCCTTTACAATCAAGACATCCACCAACATAACACACGAAATAACAATAAAATTCACATTCCACCTACACACACAACAAAGTATGGGATAAAATCTTTGGAAAATATTGCCTACACATTATATAACTCGCTTCCAGATAAATATAAAAAAACAGTCAACTTAATAAAAAAAATACCAAAATAAAGCTTTAAAAGAATATTTTTTAAATTCATTTAACACTTAATTTCCAAAACAGTTTTCATTTCCCGGTAGAGTGAAAATATTCTCATACACTGCACTTCAAGGTTTTTTTTATTATTTTTAAATATACTCGTATATTAATACTAATTACCATATATTTATAGATATATATATACTCTGTATTCTGTTGTAACTCCGCCTCTTACCAGACCCGACGGCTCACTAGCAAACACCGCCACCGACAAATCAAATTTATTAGGGAAAATGTTTGCGGATAACTCGGCCCTCGATGATCAAGGTGCTGTCCCGCCGTCGGTTCTTCACTGCGGATTCTTTATGAAAAAGCTGAGAATCCGGCATCGGGATTATTATTATTATTACTCCACGTCTTACGAGGGCTACAAGTTAATAAAGCTAGTGGGCCTGACGGATTACCTGCACTGGTATTGGAGAGGTGTGCTGCAGAAATCGCTCCAATTTTGACAAAGCTTTTTAAAAATGTCCCTGAAATATGGATCTGTGCCCTCTGGTTGGAAAAAAGCGGTCATTCATCCTATTCCCAAAAAGGGTGACCGCTCCAACCCGGCCAACTACCGCCCTATAGCGATCACATCGATTCTATCCAAGGTGATGGAACGTGTGATCAACGACAAACTGCTCAGATACCTCGAGGAGAACAAAATAATTAACGACAGTCAATACGGATTTCGGCGGAACCGGTCCTGCGGTGATCTTCTCGCGTATGTGACGCATGTTTAGAGGCTTGGAATGTTTCGGTGAGACCCAAACGGTTGCACTGGACATTTCTAAAGCCTTTGACCGGGTTTGGCACCGAGGACTTGTCAACAAACTGCCATCTTACGGACTTCCCGCATCCTTGTGTACGTGGGTTGCCGATTTTTTGAGATAGAGGTCGATTCAGACGGTTGTTGACGGTATCACCTCTTCCTCTCATTCAATTAATGCTGGCGTCCCCCAAGGATCGGTTCTGTCTCCAACTTTGTTTTTGTTGCACATCAACGACCTTTTGTCATGTACACCAATACATTGTTACGCGGATGACAGTACAGTTCATGATGGTTTTTTGTTTGAAAAGCCCCCAAAGGGCACAGAAACAAAAACGGCTCGGAGGGCTTTGAACCAGAGAATGGACGAGTACCTTGAGAGAATCTCCTCTTGGGGTAAGAATAATCTCGTCAAATTTAATGTTTCAAAGACCCAATCATGTCTGATTACGACTAAAAGGGATCCAAATGATAATTTAGTCTCCTTCAACGGAAGTAATCTTCCCAACAAACCTTCCATTGAGATGCTTGGTGTAACCTTAAGTGACCAGTTAAGGCACCGGGGCTCCATCGAAGCCAGAGTAAAGTTAGCCTCTCAGAAGTTGGGCGTGTTGTACAGGGCCCGCAGATACTTCAATAGTACACAACTGCTGACCTTGTACAAATCGCAAGTACGCCCCACTGTTGAATTTGGCAGCCACCTCTGGTCTGGAGCCCCTAAATACATGAAAAAACCCTTGACTCTGTGCAGAAACGGGCGGTCCGTTTGATAGATTCTCCTATCTTAACAAACGGATTGCAAACTTTGGAGCACAGACGTCAGGTGGGAATGCTGTCCTTGTTCTACAGGTATTTCAATGGAAGATGCTCCGAGGAACTTGCGTCATTGATCCCTTCGGCACCGGTGCATAGTCGGGAAACTTGCCAAACGCGCGCTTAACATTTGTACACAGTTGACATTCAATACATGAGAACGGGTCACTTTTACGACTCGTTCTTATGTTTAACAGCTCGGCTATGGAACGATTTGCCGGCCTCTGTGTTTCCTCCCTCCTTCAACATGGGCCTCTTCAAGACCCGAGTTCACTCCTTCCTTTCCTCAAAAAAACCCTCCACACAGCATCCCCAAAGATGACATAAGCCCTGAGGGAAATTGTTTTCCTCAAGGCCTCCTGTGTGGAGTTATTGTAAAAAAAAAGTCCTTTAATTTCCTTTGTCCCAGAATGAGTTTTTATAACTCATCGGGATTACTATGCATGTTAGCAAGATATTTGATAATAAATAAATAAAAATAATAATAAAAAGTAGATAACACATTATTAAATATTGATCACCAAATCAGTACCATTTACTTACTGTTCAGTATAAAGATTTAGAAAGGCGTAACACTGACCCGCGAAAGAAATCGGCCTATCTTGATGCTAAAATCATCAAAGCAGTCGGGTCGGGAACTTGCGGGTTCAATGGCCGTCTATGAATGGTATGTGTTTTTTTCATTTTATATCATATATATAGAGCACTGTGATTAGGTACTATCAGCGCCTTGGCGATTCGCTGCCAGGAGCGGACTGCTCCAATTGCGCCTGCACAGGAGCGGCTCTGACTGGGGGCCTAGCACAGCCACACCGACAACCGAGAGGAATAGATACGACAAAGTAAGCTGTCGACGTTCGTTTACCAATGTCGCTAGCACACCCGTTTTTTGCTTAATATACAGATTATTTAATGTCACGGAAAAAGTCGCCCTACGATGGCAACATTGACACTTTTTATCCATTGCTTATAGATACTTGTTTGTCGTTTTTTGTTATTCAAACGAGTTATTTAAAAAAAACTAAAAAACTAAATTTTATTTATAATTTGCTGATTGCTTTGTGACCAATTATCGTCAGCCATTACCTGTGATGTCATGAATAACTGTCGAATCTCTATTTACCCAAGCCCAAATCCACCTAAGCTCGTCGAAATTCAGCATCATTTAGATTTCCGCACGAGAATTTATGCGCGATGTTTATCCACATAGAGACAAGCTTATCTAGGAGCTGATGGGCCGCGTCAGATTAAGCAAACATTAGTCGATGTGAAGTCTCACGCGTCATTGGCGATCTGGGGAATGTTGTCTTATAACAGATATTGTTAATAAAAACTTTAATCGTGTTGATATTGGGCTTTTGTGCTAGGGTTTTGGCACGATCCAAGAGAACAAATTAATATTGGACGTAAAATTTCAGTTGCTTTGGATGTTACGATGTCTAAATATAAATTAGTACTGACATTTCCAAGATACTCAGCATTTTCAGATAGATGAAAGTTGACGACACAGGCAATCGATTTAATGGATCTCTCGCGTGATATCTTCTGCCCTACAATATAGCTTCGAGTCTGTCTAGATGTCTAGACTATCTTGATACACGAGTTACAAGATACAGATGCACGAGTTAGGTTGAACATTTTTACGTTATTTATATAACCTCAGTTTTAACATATAACAATTATTAAAGTGGTACCTCTCGCTATGCTCGTATTTTAGAATAAAAATAATTGTAAGTTAAAACAATGTTGTTACCAGTATTGCCAGGAATTTGAGTTCTTAAATAATTAAACCATATTCATGAAATTTCGATTGCAGAGCAATATATGCCCTTGAACATGTAAACTTTTAATACAATGTTTTGTACTATCAAAGTAAAAAAATATGATAAATTGATTTAGATTTATTTGAAATTCATTTATTTAAAATTTACAGTTAAAGTAGGTGTAACTTAAATCAAACAAGCAGAATTGAAAAATAACAGAATACAAATTGAAAAATAAATTATTGATTATTTGAAAAGTGACACGCAGATATTGATCCACGAAAGATTACTTTACGCGGAGCTGGACCCTATTTCTTGCAATCTTTGACAATGATGCAGGTAGCATCGGTTTCAGTTTTCTTGCAGTAACCCTTCTTGCACTGGCAGCCCTTGGGGTCAGACTTCTTTCCGCAGCCGGTGATCCAGTCGGGCTTGGCACAGGTTCCTCCGCCGCAGCATGGGGGGTTCTTGACTAGTT
This sequence comes from Drusus annulatus, assembly GCA_022651775.1. Taxonomy (NCBI): domain Eukaryota; kingdom Metazoa; phylum Arthropoda; class Insecta; order Trichoptera; family Limnephilidae; genus Drusus; species Drusus annulatus. The sequence goes on along the minus strand of JAGWCC010000884.1, from coordinate 24,816 downwards.
CTGAGTTGGGATCAGTGCAGCCTGAAAACGGAAGTGACATTAGATAAACTTTAGCAAATGTCTTTTATTACCTTTCCCCTTGTTTCATAAACGACGCACGTAACAAAAATAATTTTATAGAAGCTTAAGACACCGGCACAGGAATAATAAAATGAAAATAAGTTTCCATAGTGAACTAGTGGAAGAACAAGAGAAAGAGCACCCTGGAATAACAAAATCTCCAGCAGATAACGGAAATTTACCACGATGTTTGGTATAACCTTTAAACGTAAAAACCATTAAAAAATTCAAGGCATAACGTTAATAACTTATGGCTGCAGTGATTGATGCCATAACCCAAATCATGCCTGTTCACCAATTTTAATGTGAATGTTTTCAGTTTTTGAAAGACATTTAAACTCTATGATAAATAAGAACCTTAGAACACGTTTTGTGGTAAAGTAACCACAAACAGAGTAATAGAAAAAGGGCATTTTGAGGAAATTTTGAGGACAGCAGCAGAGAAAAGAAGAAATTTGATGGAGCTAATGGAGAGTTGATCACAATTCATAACTGATATGTGAGAAAAATATATACTTACACTTCTCTTCAACGACACAACTCTTTCCAACCCTAACAAATCCTGGCTTACACTTGCATCCAGGCTTGCATGGGCTTGGATTAGCTGGCTTCGTTCCCTTGAAGACATTCGTGCAAGTGCATTCTGCTGGACTGGCTGGTGGGCATTTGTCGTAAGTTTCGTTAGCTCCACATGTCGGTGGTGGAGGTGGCGCTGGAGGTAAGAACAGAATAATTACAAAAAGTTTCCCACTAACTCTATAATTAGGGAACAGGATCGATACATTTGTGAATTGAAAGTTCAAGATTGGTGGAACTTACGGCAATCCTTAGGCAAAATACATTTGTTGTTCTTGTCTAGGACATATCCTTTGTCGCAGAAACATCCCTTTACGCATTTTTCGATGCAGGGTACGTCTTTGTCCATGTTGTCGCAAGTCTTGGGGCAAGCAGTTCCGCAGAAGTCAAATGTTTCGTATGCGCCGGGGCAGGTATAAGCTAGAATAGGTGTATCATACATTAATAAAATTGCATTTTTTCATGATTAGAAAATAAAAAAAGGTTTTTTTTGTATTACCGCATTCGCTTTCTGGAACACATACTCCGTCCTTGTTCTTCAATGTTCCTTCTTTGCAGACGCACCCTGGGTAACAGTCTGGAGCGGGGTTACATCCTGGAGGTCCATTGGGGTATTCACAAGTTCTTCTGCAGGGGGAGTTATCACATTTGGTGTATTCTTCTCCATCCTTGCAAACGGGTACTGTGGGGAGTAATGATGTATCATTAAATCAAAAACGTACAACTTATTGACTACAGAATTACAAATAAGAAGTTCTTAGTTACCGCAATCGGTTTTTGGGATGCAAACTCCGTTCTCGTCCCTTACGTTTCCTTCAGAGCAAATGCATCCTGGCTGGCAGTCTCCATTACAATTAGTTGCCTTGTCTGGTAAAGCGCAAGTGTTTTGGCATTCATTGTTGCCGCATTTACTGAAGACCTCTGTATCCTTGCATACGTCTAGAAAAAATAATAGTTCTCAATTTATTAAATTGGAATGTACAAGCAACTTAGAATTTGGAAGCAAGAAAATTCATATTTCCTATAGGCAACCCATAATAAGCAATCATTTTTTTACGCTTGGTGCTAATGATTTAAGATGAAGACAAAAACAATATTTAAAAATTTTAGAATTGGTACCAGAAATGCTTTGGTCCAGTGCTATCTATATTCAACATTGGCCAAAAAGGTTCATTGTGCCATGTTCAAAACCCTGAAAAGATAGAATTTAAAGCAAGACGATGGTGAAATGTTCGACTTACCGCACTTATCAGGGACAACACATTCTCCCTTGGTATTTTTCATGTACCCATCAGCACAGACGCATCCAGGTTTACACGGGCATGTTCCTTGGGAGCCCTTTGGATTCTCACAAGTGTCTTGGCAATCGTTGTTTCCGCATTTGCTGTACTTTTCATTCTCCTTGCAGGTGTCTTAATGAAAAAAAAAACATTTGAATTCAATAAGTAAATTAATGAGGTTCTTAAAACACTAAAACATTTAGATTTATTGATTATTAGATGTATAAGAAAATAAAAAAGAATATTAAAATTATTGACAAACTAACCACACTCTTCAATGGGAACACATTCTCCTTTGGAATTCCTGATCTGGTCAGGGTCGGCACAGACGCATCCAGGCTTGCAGGGGCAAACTCCCTTGGAGGCCTCGGGGTTGGAGCAAGTGTTTTGGCAATCATTGCAATCGCATTTGCTGTACTTCTCATTTGGCTTGCAGGTATCTGAATAATGGAAATCGTTCAACAAATTCAATAAGCAATAATCCAAACAAGGTATAACAGGTAAGTTGCTAACGATATTTTTTACCGGATCACGGACGCGTAGGAAGCAAAATGGAAGATGAGCGATTGATTGAACTGTTTTTTGAAAATATTGTTTTGTACGAATTGTCTCATGCAAAGTATTTGGACGCCGAATACAAAACAATTAAAATAAAATAGGCGTAATGTAATATAATGTTAATTTTATAGCTGATTTTTCATTATAAAGATCTACCCTCATTACGAAGGTGTGCTTGTTTGTGTGGGAGGAGTGATTTATTTAGTTACTAAACAAGTGCTGTGATGCTTTAAAAAAAAAAAAAATGTTATCAATTTAAAAATTTGGCTTTTGACCTTTTCACCACTTTTCGCTTTATTTTTTTAGGCAAGATGGGATAAAGGAGTACATCACTTTTGCACAATCAAACTAAAAAGAATTGAAATCACGAATAATAATATTTGGATAATTTGTACAGCGCCGTTTTTGTGAAAAATCACTTCAAGGGCGCTGTACAAATCTTAATTTGTATTTAATATTAATTCTTAGTTTATATAAATATACAGCAACATACTTACCTGCCACATCACTTCTGGCAAGTCACAATCACCATATCATAATAACTTAAAATTTAGCTGATTTTTACATATATATATATTTTTTATTACTATTTTTTTCATTTTTAGAGCATGAGAGCAAACTTAAAATAAAGTACTAGTATATCGGAGGTATTTTTTAATTTTTTGGAGTGAGGAACAAATAATGGTGATAATCTTCTAATGAATTTAAGGAATGAGTCTGAAAAGTTTTCTTGGTTTGAACAGAAATTCTATTGGGCTTGTAACCAGTGGCGGCTCGTGAGTTTTTAGTGTGCTAGAGTGCTAAGATTGAAAAATACGACATTGTTAGTGTTGTTGTAGCCGAAATTGATTTTTATTTTTTTTCAAGATCTTATTTTTTGTATGAAGATTTTCAGGATTTTTCAGTTTTGGTGGTGCAATGCACGGATTTCTGAAAAATCTTTATACAAAAATTGAAATTTCGAATAAAAAAAAAAAATATTTTCGGCTACAACAACATCAATGATGACGTTTTTTTCAATATTACCACTCTAGCACACTAAAAAGTCACGAGCCGCCACTGCTTGTAACATCTTGATTATGGATATGCTTTTCTGAAAAAATGGGTTTTGAGTTTGGCTCTGAACTCTGTCTAGTCTTTTTTTACTCTCAGATCATGTCGTAGTCTATTCCAGGCTTTAGGACCTGACACTCCGAAGGCGCGCTCTCCGAACTTAGTGTCTGGTGTGCGCTTTGGTTCTTTCAACCTTCCGATGGCCGATGACATTGCCGATTTAAGGGTTGACTGTCGCGGATTGGAATCTTCAGGAATACACAATTCCGATAAATAAGCCGGAGCCATTTCGTTAATTGATTTGAAAACCATCCAGCAAAGCTTAAACTGGATTCTTTCGGGACATTTAAGCCAGTGAAGATTTTTAAGGTGCTCGGAGTTTTAAGAATATTTCGATACGCCGGTGATAAGTCTTGCCGCGGCGTTGAAGACTAGTTTTAGTTTGTTAATTTGATATTTAGGAAGACTAGCTTATATTCCGTTGCAGTAATCTAAATGCGAAACAATCCAGTCAACGAGTATTTATACAAAAATCTACACGATAGTGGACATCTGGGTACTTTTATGACTCCACCTTGAAGCGCGACCCGAAATATGCTATTCTTCTGTGGCTTCGTAAGAGTACTGATCACTGACACGTGTGAATAGGAAGCACTGTGGCATCACTGAATTACTGACACGGAACTGTACCGTAACTGTGTCGTTACGGATATGTGTAAATGAACCTTTAAAGTCTGTCGAGGCCGTAGCCCGCTACACTCTGTATAACTCTAACTGGCTTTTATTTACTGTCATGACATCTAACTTATAAATCTATTTTTATCGAAGGAAGCAATCACTTTACAGCTTGATATAGAAAGTATACATATAAACTGATAGTTTATATATATACTTTCCTGAAGAAGGTTAAGTTTAACCGAAACCGGTCGAATGTTATATGTGTATAAATAAAGTGGCTTAAAACTAAAACATTTGTTGATTTAAATTATAAATCTATGTTGACAATCATTGCCAATATTCAAGCATATTACAAATTTACGTGTAGATGAAGTACTTTAAGGAATTGGAGGAAAATATATTTTGATTAACTCACCACACTCTTCAATGGGAACACATTCTCCCTTGGAATTCCTGATCTGGTCAGGGTCGGCACAGACGCATCCAGGCTTGCAGGGGCAATCTCCCTTGGAGGCCTCGGGGTTGGAACAAGTGTTTTGGCAATCGTTGCTTCCGCATTTGCTGTACTTTTCATTGGGCTTGCAGGTATCTTAACAATAGAAATCGTTCAACAAATTCAATAAGCAATAATCTAAAAAAGGTATAACAGGATGCACCCGATAGAATTTAACCAGAAATTTTCTGAGCTCATTTGGAGTAAAAACTATAGATGTCATTTAAGTGTTACTGTCAAAATTAACTCCGTAATTGCCTATTAAAGTCTGTTGAGTGCGGCCCGCTACACTCTCTATAACTATTTCAAGTTTTTATTTATTGTCATAATAATAATAATAAATGGATTACTTTTATAGCGCCGTTTTTGTGGGAAAATCACCTCAAGGGCGCTTTACAAATTAATTTATCTTACCTATAATTTATCACTTAAGCTTATAACTAATAACTTACCACTTATAATTTATCACTTAAGCTTATAACTAATAACTTACAGTTAAGATTTATTACAACTATTTTTATTAATATTTTCAACTAGTGACTTAAAATAAGGGGCTTGTAACTTACTACTGAGTATAACTTATAACTAGTAACTTACATCTAAGATTTCATTATTATTACTTCATCACCTCTTAATTATTGCTCCACATTTGCATTACTGTTCAACTATTCTTTTCTTGTGTAACTACATATAATAGAACAAGTTTCAAATTCTCAACAAAAATAAAAAATAAAGAGGAATGAGAATTATACATGGCAAAATAGATTTTAAAAGTAGTAAAAATGTCAGGCGACAAACTAAATTGGCTAACAGGAAACAGATGCTAACATTAAAAACATTAATATTTACACATACAATAAAAATACAAATAAAACTTATTACGAACTTATTACTAAATTATAACGTCTTACTTATAATTTTTTGTTGACAATTATTGCCAATATTCAAGCATAGTACGTCACATAAATACACGTAGACAAAGTACTTCAGGGATTTGGAGGCAAATATTTGTTGATCAACTTACCACACTCTTCCATAGGGACACATTCTCCCTTGGAATTCCTGACCTGCTCGGGGTCGGCACAGACGCATCCAGGCTTGCAGGGGCAAACTCCCTTGGAGGCCTCCGGCTTTGTGCAAGTGTTCTGGCAATCATTGCAATCGCATTTACTGAACTTCTCATTTGGCTTGCAGGTATCTATTTTAAAAGAGCATAAATACATAAATGTATAATGTATTTTTTCCGTGCGTTATTATGAAAAACAACGTTAGTTTTTTATTCCATATTTTGTAAAAAAGATTCGTTTACTTGTAGATACATAAAGACAAGTTTTATTTTTGTAGTGTGTGAACGCAATTACCTTCATGATAAAGATTATCCTACTGTTTGACGAAAATCTGTTGATAACAAAGTTAATGATCCTTCTTACAGGATCCTTCATCGTAAAACATTTTTTTTTACTTACCGCAATTTTCTGGTTCGACACAAACTCCCTTTGAGTTTCTCAACTGTCCTTCCTGACAAATGCATCCAGGTTTACAAGGACACTTTCCTTGGGATGCTGTTGGATTGGCGCAGGTATTCTGACAATCATTAGCCCCACAGTCCGAGAGAACTTCACTGGGCCGACAAGCTAAAACAAAGAAAAAATAAAGCCTGAAATCAATGACGTTTTTTTAAATCCAGTTTTTTATAGAATAAAAAAAACTGCCACCTGTATACACAAAAGAATATAATCCATTTCAAGAGTGTGCGTTCAATAAAAAAAGGCTCAACCAACTGTTGATGTAATAACCTTGATTGAACTAAGCGTATTTTTACTTCGGATGTCTTCCACATACGAAGGACATAGGTTAAGAGTCATCTTCTGAATTTGAAAAGATAACAGATATACTTACTTGGTGGTGGTTTCTTGGTGGTAGTCATTTTGGTGGTCGTTTTGGTGGTAATTTTGGTGATTTCTTTCTGTGGGCATGTCGTAGTCTTTGCTGGTGGCTTAGTCGGGGCCTTGGTGGTTTGCGGATAGGCGACTGCTGAGGATAGAGCGACATGGGCGCACAGCACAAAGGCGACCAAAACTAAAAGCCTCATTGTTACTTCAACCTTGGGCTCAGAGTTTTTCAAATAAATCTCCAATTCGATTAGACCACTTGTTGAATAATACAAGAATTCATTCCACTCTGAGCCTTTTATAAGAAAATCTGTTGCACATTTTAAATCTGTTTGCTGTGAAATCAAATAAGATTGGTAAATACTGACAGAATAAGCGAAATACTCGCATAACAAAGTACATGTTCAGAAACAATGCTAAAGTAACATAATTAAACAGTTGTTTAAATTGATGTTTTCCACCAAGTTATAAAATAAATCATTCTTTGTTCAGACTGAAAGAGGTGGGCGAGAAAAATCATAAATCATTCACATATTATGAAAAATAAATGCATGAGGGACATCCCATTATTTAAAGCGAAATTAGTTCACTGTAAATGTTTTTAGAATGATTTCTTTCGATCAAGCTGATTTTTTTCACGTACATTTTGTTTTAAATATTAAAAAACTATCCTATTACTATCTCGCTTATCATTTATTTTGGGAATTTTATATGTATTGTACCATTACAAAACTTTTCATGTAATGCGTGTTGGGTTTTCCCTTAATGTATTTGTAAAAACCTACTTGAGATCCACATTTTTAATTGATAAATAAATTAAATAAAGCCCTGGACGTATCTGTTTCTCTAAAAAAGTAGTTGCATTGTTTGCGGTGGCAACGTTCGACCGTTAATTTTTTTTTTTTACAAAAACTCCACACAGCAAGCCTTGAGAGAAATAATTTCCCTCAGGGCCTATGTCATCTTTGGGGATGCTGTGTGGAGGGTCTTTTTGAGGAAAGGAAGGAGTGAACTTGGGTCTTGAAGATACCCATGTTGAAGGACGGTGGAAACACAGATGCCGGCAAATCATTCCATAGCCGAGCTGTTGAACATAAGAACGAGTCGTAAAAGCGACCCGTTCTCATGTATTGAATGTCAACCGTGTACCAATGTTGGGTGCGCGTTTGGCGAATTTCCCGACTATGCACCGGTGCCGAAGGGATCAATGACGCAAGTTCCTCGGAGCATCTTCCATTTAAATACCTGTAGAACAAGGGCAGCATTCCCACCTGACGTCTGTGCTCCAAAGTTTGCAATCCGTTTGTTAAGATAGGAGAATCTATCAAACGGACCGCCCGTTTCTGCACAGAGTCAAGGGTTTTTTTCAGGTATTTAGGGGCTCCAGATCAGAGGTGGCTGCCGAATTCGCCAGTGGGGCGTACTTGCGCCAACTTAAGTACGCCGATGTATTATCTAATAAAATAAAGTTAACTGTTTGGTTAGAAAACTTCTTGCGTTTCGATATTTATGCAAATATCAAAGAGTTATAATAATTCTAATCCACTAGCAGTAATGAATTGCTCTTTTCTCATAAATCCTCATTTTTTTACCTTATATACCATAGATCGACCATCGACGAGACAAAAAAAACTATCATATTCGCTACTACAACACTTGGAGGATTCTTTCTGACTTTAGGAAACGCCCTCACCAGTGACGGCTCGTGACTTTTTAGTGTGCTAGGGTGGTAAGATTGAAAAAATGACATCATTGATGTTGTCGTAGCCGAAAACAATTATTTATTTTTTTCAAAATTTCAATTTTTTTCTATGAAGATTTTTCAGAAATCCGTGCAGTGCACTTCCAAAACTGAAAAATCCTGAAAATCTTCATACAAAAAATTAAATTTGAAAAAAAAAAAACATTTTCGGCTTCAACAACACTAACAATGTCGTATTTTTCAATCTTAGCACTCTAGCACATTAAAAACTCACGAGCCGCCACTGGGCCCTTCACCCCTGCCGTCTCTTTCACCACCTTATGCCCATGGTTATGTGTATGGTGTTCACCTCCATAATATCCATCCACTTTCAGTTTGGACCCCAACCCTCGTTTTTCTTGCAGGATTTTAATAAAAAAAGTTTTTTTGGCTTTTGGAAAATCTCTCATCCTTGTTGTATGGTTCGACCAGCAGAGAGTTGCTCATTTATATAAATACCCGAACATATTTTTACTGACGGCTTTTCAAACAGTTTACCTAGTCTGGAGTTGATTTTAAACTGACATTGATTAATAGCTGATATAGCTTAAATAAATATACTCATTGAAATCTTATTGTACGATTGCAATGCATATTTGATTTTTCGCGTGACGGTTGACTTGCAAACAAAATATGTTAATACTAGGACAATGTCCCGGTGAACTCTGTTTTAAACGCATTTTTTTTGGTTTTGAGTTCTCAAAAAATGGTGCGTTTTTTCCCTTTTATTTGTGCTATTAGTACTAACACAGTGGGTAATTGTATAATGTGTATCGTCATTAAAATATTACAACTGGTTATAATTGAATTTCTGAAAAGTGGTCTCTCGCAAAGGTTAACATGTAATTCATTTGAGTTATTCATAAGAATAAGTACACTATTACTTCCATTTTATTGACTTTATTTCCATCCGCTGGGTTCTACAGACGTGACCCAAATGCCCGATTTCCGTCAAAGCCGCAGGTTATGTTTAGTCCTGAAACGTTTCAACCTGTTCCATCCCTGCTTTACAAATGCATTAAGGCAGTGTGTCAATATAATTATATTTCAAGGTCGGTATAGAATTTTTATTCAATAAATACATTCATTGTAATGTTTATAACGTGAGAACGTGTCTCAGTGTGCTAGACCTTGTGAAATTCGCGGAATAAATTTCTCGTTACATTGAAAATGCCTCACAAAGGGGAATACATATTAGTTTTATCTCCTCAAGTCCTTCGAAGATGGAAGTAGTGACTCCACGGAAACGCAAAGCGAATAAATGGCTTGAAGACCAATCACAATTCACGGACGTTGTCAGATGAACGGCTTAGAATTTACGTGGGAATGGACGGATCGAACTGTTAAATATAAGATTTATACCATTATACTTACGTTACTCTGTAAAGCAAGAATCCAAAAAGTAAACGACTACCGGGAGACCACAGGGGGGGGGGCGGAGACACGATCTCAATAGAAGTGGAGCGAAAGGTGATGAGATGACTGAAACAAGACCGGCCCTAAACAGGAAACCTTGAAAAGCGCTTAAATCAACCATTGACAAAAAAATAAGAGTCTCATCATGAAAACAGATTAAAAAATTTTGTGTTTTGATTATATTATAGCGATACAACAAAGAGCCACAGAAAGAAGCGCGACTTCAAAGCGGCTGACTGGGACGGCTTCAAGAGTGACATCAACGAACGGATCTACCTGTCATCGTATACTGTGCGCTCGGACCGAGAAATCGACGAAGCCGCGGGCACTCTTACACAGATAATCCAACAAGCTCAAGATACACACGTTACCCTCAGGAAAATTACACCTTTCATGGTCAAGCTTCTCGAGTACGTCTTGTCGCTCATCAAGGAGAAGAATCGCCTACGGCGCACCTACCACGGGACGCGCGATGATTTCTTCAAATCGGCGCACAACGTTTTGCAGCGGGAGATCAAATGGCGGATAGCGGATCTTAGAAGCTAGCTCTGGATGATGGCTAAGGCGCTCCGATCAGTCTTTTATCGACGTTGAGCAAAGTGTTTGAACAGATTATACTCAACCGGCTCGAACCACATCATGACTCCAACGTGACCTTACCAGACGAGCAGTTCGGATTCAGGAAGAAGCACTCCACTACCCACCAGCTGACCCGAGTAGTGGAATTCGTCTCGAGAAAATTCAACAAAGATCGCAACACCGCAATGGCGCTCCTGGACCTGGAGAAGGCATTCGACACTGTGTGGACAGACGGTTTGATACACAAGCTGTACGCAACAAAAATACCGGTATACATAGTTCGCCTGATAAGTAAATATCTGACAAGCAGATCCTTTAGAGTCGCATGCAGGGGCGCCTTCTCATCATCACGTGGGATACCCAAAGGAGTGCCACAGGGGAGCCTACTCGGCTCGTTTCTCTTCAACATCTTCACCCATGACGTCCCTTCAGACGAGAGATGCAAGAAAGGGATCTATGCAGACGATCTCACTCTCTACGTCTCATCGCTGGACATCAACATGGCGCAGCACGACCTGCAGCGTGCGTTCGATCAGCTGGCGGCCTACTACAAGAAATGGCGCCTCAAACTGAACGCCGCCAAGACGGAAGCCATAACGTTTACAAGGAAACGTGCCATCATAACACCCGATGTCCAGTTGCAAATGGAAGGACACGACATAAAGTGGAAGGACGAAGTGAAGTACCTCGACCTCACCATGGACAGACGGCTGAATTGGAAATCCCACGTGATCAACATTCAGAACCGGGCGAGGAAAGCGATCGGGGCCATGAGGCCAATCTTCTACAGACAAAGTCCACTACCTTCCAGATCCAACCTCTTGGTATACTATACACTTATACGACCAGTCATTACATATGCTATTCCCGTCTGGAGTAGCATATCACACTCTACACACAACCAGAACTATTGCATTAAAATCATTTTTAATACTAGACTCAGAACAAATCTCAAAAGATTACACTCTGAAAAAGAATTACCCACCTTGTTCAAACATACACAGAGGCTGACCGAGTGCTTTTACAGTTCACTCAAATACAACAAGAATCCACTTATCAAATCAATCGGTCAATACGATTCACTTTGCGACTTTACATTTCAATTCAAACACAGGATGCCTTAACACATTTTGTTAGATTTAAATTCAGTTTGGCATATTCCAGACATGGACGAGTATACTTAATAGGTACTTTCCTTTTCTAATTCCAAGATACCGATAGGTATTTCCCATTACCTATCCACTCATGTCCTATAAATATGTACTCGTATATGTATGTCTATTAATATTTTCCCATAATTATTTATTTAAATAAAAACAGACACACACCCACACCTCACAATACAGGGCGTCACATATGATATCACTGAAAGCCATAATGTCTTCATATTGGACATATGGCCGCTTCCACCTGTATAGGGTTTTCTATGGTTTTCCCTATTACCATGGCGAATGCGGTGGAATTCCTAAACACAGGCCATAGCCGAACACCTTCCCGATCCCCACTCAACACATACAAACTAATGTATATTTGCCAAAGTGCTATGTCGAGAAAGAGAGGACGCTATTATTAAAACAATCCGCAGTGTACCTTTTTTTGACGAATTTGGTTATTAACTTTTTTTGTTTGTTCTAGAATAATAAATTGTTTTCACGTTCATACGATCATCTACATCTATATACATATGCATTGTTGTTAAGCTGCTAAGCATAACAACATGACCATTATGCTTATCAGTTGAACACAATTTGTTCAAAAGCTGAAACGAACCGATAATCGGCGTTTGACGGGACAGTTCAACTGCCAAAAAAACAATATGGAGCTCACTGAATTGTGACGATGTCAAATGTGACAAAAGTTTGAAAAATACCAACCTCAGACCAATAATATACAAGAGAGAGCGCGGTTGTAGTCAGTTTTGGTGAGTTTTGCTGGACTCAGCTAGACCTGGGCGTGGCTAGGACTAAGACCAGGGTATTAATACATCCATTCATATCACATATCGACAAAATGTTTTTGTTTATTCGTATAACCACTTTTTCACAGTATTGTTAAAAACAAATATAGCATATAATCTAAAAAACCGGTGGCTTGTGTCCATTTATGGTGCATATCAAAACGTGTGGGCGGAGTCAACGGATACGCGGGACACGAAAAACATCCTTACAATAATAAAAAGCGGTGTAGTAATTAAAATTTGATAAATTTTATTGTCTATTTCTTTCTCATGGTGTACGACGTAAAAAGTGATTTAACCTAAATTTGTATAGGTTGGGTTAGGATAGGTTAGGTAAAAAATTACCTATACAAATTTAGGATCAATCACTTTCTCCGGGTTTTTACGTCGTACACCATGAGAAAGAAAGAGACAATAAAATTTATTAAATTTTAATTATTACACCGCTTTTTATTATTGTAAGGATATTTTTCGTGTCCCGCGTCTCCGTTGACTCCACCCACACGTCTTGATATGCACCATAAATGGACAAAAGTCAACGGTTTTTGGGGTTATATCCTATATTTTTGTTGATGACAATACTGTGAAAAAGCGGTTATACAAATAAACAAAACATTATGTCGACATGTGCCATGAATGGATGTAAAAAGGTGTGTCCATGAAAACCCTGTAATACACAATCAAATTTGATTGATCTAGGTTTTGCGAGGTATTAAAATGCATGCAAAAGATTCATTGCAAACCGTTCACTCTTTCGTGGCGAAATTAGAAAAATAAATAAGAGAGAAAAACAGATGTACTGAATATTTGTTATTTTTTTATTTCTGCAGAATATTTTCATTTTTTTAATTACAGAATATACAAGTTCCCAGCTGAATTCTTGCAATCTTTGATAGCTACGCAGGTAGCATCAGTGTCCGTTTTCCTGACGTAGCCCTTCTTGCACTGGCAGCCCGGGCGACACTTCTTCCCGCAGCCGGTGATCAGCATGGGCTTGGCGCAGGTTCCCCCGCCGCAGCAATTGGGGCTATTCAGTAGTTCTGCGTTGGGATCAGTGCAGCCTGGAAAAACGATTTTCGGACATAAATATTTAATTTTTCATATGTTTACGGCATAACATCGGCTATCGGAAGGCTGATAGAACCCAAACGCAATCCAAATACTAAGTTTGGAGATCGCGCTGCAGGAGTATCGGGGCCGAAGGCTTGGAATAAACTTCCTCCGAAACTAAGATGCATAACGAGCCCAACAGAATTTCGGTCCAAACTGAAAACTTACGTTTTCAGACTCTCATATCCTTAAATTCATTAAAAGTATCTCAACATAATCTGTCTCTCGACGAATCACATTTAAATATAATTTTTTTTAGCCAAATCCTGTACTGAATGACAAATTCAGTAAGTCCATTTTTTTTTAATTTCGCTCCTAAATCAAAAAAAATAAAAAAATGTTAATAAGCGTGTCTATCTGATGGAACCTGCCAGGTAAGTATGATCCTGTATATTTTCTTATTTAAACTAGGAATTAATATCTTATAATAGAAAATAAGATCTGTACAGCGCCCTTGAGGTGATTTTTCACAAAAACGGCTTATTGGAGTTTATTAACTTACACTTTTCTTTGATGTCACACCCTCCACCGATCCTCACGAAGCCAGTTTTACATTTGCAGCCTGGCTTACATGGGCTGGGTTGTTGTGGCGTGGTTGCCGTGAAGATGTTCCCGCAAGTAATTTCAGCTGGGCTGGTCGGTGGACACTCGTCGTATACTTGATTGACACCGCAAACTGGAGCAGCTAAAAAAGGAAACATGTTTTTTTAATAAACACCCTTTTCACGCTCACACCCCGAAACACACGGAATGATTGAAAACATGTACGATTTTTCTTTTTAACATTCCTATCAACCTCTTTTGATTAAAGATGTTTTGCGAATACGAACTTATACGACTGACGTGCGTAACTTTATTAAAGAATGTCATTCAGAATCTTAAAGGTCAAAATATTTCCTTTTTATGTTTTGCAGAAATTAATACGAATGACGTGCGTAACCTTAGTAGGGGCGGAATGGTAGACATTTCCAGGGCGATTCTGAGAGCATTTCCAACTGAAACGTGCCGCAAATACAATTAATATTATTTTACATGAATTAATTGAGAATTAGCACAAATTAATTAAATGAAAATTATTCGAGTACGCCAGGATTTGAACTCGCGACCAATGGATTCTGGATTCGTAGTCAAAGATCTTAACCACTCGTCTGCGGGGGTTGTAATGTATCTGATAGTATTAGTACTAAAACGTCTGTCGTACACTCGCTATAGAAACATCCACGTGCTACCTACAAACGAAAGTGCTGCCATCTTTAGTATTAAAAGGAGTGTTCGATCCAGAAACCGCGAATCGTTTTCTGAATGGAATTGGACTGAATTTAGTGGACTGTAATGGCGAGATGGTGCTTAGTAAATGACTTGATTATCTGAGGAACAATTGTAGAGGAATTACGTCATCTTGCTCACCTGATTTGTGTGTCTGCTTGATGGCGGCCAACCTCTCTGTTCCGGTGATAGTGTGAAATGACTTCCAGGGCCGGGCGTGGTCTTGAAGGAGCAACCTCCTTCTCCGGGCGCTAGTTAAGAAGTAGTAGCTGTGGGCCGGTCTCGACCGTTCGAATGATACGATCCGAGAGTGGGGGTCAAGTAACAGGCAGATTAATGTATATTTTATACAGCCATGTCAATAGGGCAGGACAGGTTCGCAAAATGACGCATAGGAACCAAGTGAAAACGGGGTAGGATTGAACACCACATTGGAATCCACAAAGCGTCAATTCTAGGACGCAACATTCCCCCCCCCGAGAAGAGATGAAAATCTCTTATCTACCAAACGTCGATGATTCACACATTCTCGATTATTGTCAATAAACAAATTAAATCATAACAACCGAAAATGATAATCTCAAAATTATTAATTAATTGTGTAAGCAACCGATATTTAACTTCTATGGAAACTCAATTTGAAAACTCGAATAAACTACAATATAGTCTTCCCGTTGGTTATTGTCAAATCGGTGAGAAACCGTTTATCGAATACAGCTTTGATTGAAACCTATTGTCAAACTAGTGGAAAAACATCATCGTTATTCATTAGAAACGGAAAACACACATCGCTGTCCTGTCGAGTATGTTAAGCGGGACTTCATAGAGTCGTTGCGTTTGAAAACATTTATTTTATTCGTATGCTATTTGCAACATGTCCGTATCGAAGACTCAACAGGAGTCATACTAGTATAATAATATAGATAATAGATTATTAGCACAACTCTATCTAATAAATTCGATCACCTATTTTTGAAAATGTGCGTTGCCACCTCCGATTATTAATGAAAATTGGTTTTACTACTACGTAAAACTATTAAACTAATTACTTTATCTGTTTACTATAACATTATTCAAGAGAGAAATAAAATAAAGTAGAGAAACTATTGACAGTAACAGGTTCATGGGACGAAAACAGGCCACATATATCCTCGTCATGGTCGATGAACACTTAGACCGGTAACGGATAAACTTTGACAACTGGCCGACGAAATGTTCCGTGTGCATTTTTAACTATCCCTACATGCACGACTTGATCACGATCAAAATGACATTACTCGATACGCCCCAACTATATGTCTCCAAAATGAGATACGGAAGGGAGGTGAGAACACCAATTGATTTGACGCGTAATAATAACGGCAGATGATATATGTTCGTGAGCCGTTCGATGTTTGTTAGCATCGACGAAATTTGTGCCATTGTCACTAGTGAGACTAGAATATAATCCCCGTTCAGCTAGGAACGCGATCTAACACGCTTAACATGCTGCGGACGTTAAGTCAAATACTATTTCTAAATGTACTGCTTTGGTACTTAAAATAAATAAATAAACACAAATAAGTGGTTAACACTTTTGTTCCTCTACGCTTTCTTTCTTTTATTGAAGAAAGGGAACACCTAAAATAACATCAATATTGAAAAAAGGACAATCTTCACGAAATTGAGATTGTGACGAATCGCCTATGACAAGTTGTAAATTAAAAGGACGAGCCTTAAACCAAATTATGCAGTTGCTAAGGCGTAAACAAATGACGTTGCTAAGGCGTAAACAAATGACGTTGCGAGCGGGAAACAATCCAAATTGTTACATGTAAACTTAATAATAACGTCCCAGGTCCCGCGTGCAAATAAACCGAACGATACGAATCAATAATTAAATTAGTCGAATTACTTTTTATCACATAGAAATATGGAATGTTGACTATTAGAAGTGATAGGGACATGAATGCAATCTCCCACCAACTTTAAGTAAATCAACCGAATCTACAAAAGAAAGTATTAATTTGCGAACGTGATAAGCATTATGATGAATTTCGTGAGAAGAATTATGATGAATTCAGTTTAAATCTTTATGAAAATGCACTTGTTGCACTTTCTCTCTCCATATATTTAGCGATGAATATAATTCTTTTGACAATAACAACCCGAAATTGCGATCTTCTACCTTATGTTGAATGTTAACAATAAATCTCACAATCCAAGTTGTAACTTGTTGTATTTTTTGTTAATGACGAAAATCTATTTTAAGACGGCTTCATCCCATGACGTCATGGTTGGCGTATGAATCCATGACAAAACGATGGTAGAATCCGTAAAGCGAACACTTTATCAATATTTACAATGTCATTAACAGATTTCAAAACGTAATCTAAAAGTCGAGCGAACAATAAAACGCCGTATAATTCTAACCGCGGAATAGAAAGGGTTTTTACGCGACCCGCCTTTAGCTTGGCAATCAAAAGGCGAATATTAACTTTATGCTCCGAGTGCTTGGACCGAAAGTACAACACAGCATAGACATTACCCTTTTCAACGCGTCGGCAAAACCTACTAAATGGTAATTGTTATCAAAACTCGCTACGATATAGCGCGGAATGTCTGTATGTATAGCCGATGTTTACGGCACGGATTGGAATGTCCCACTTCAATCCAGGCTTCCACAACCATTGTAATAAACACTTTGCCGAAAACGTAACGGGAGAAATCCATTCAAGCGAATCGAAAATCTTAGCAACCGTTGATAGTATTGACCTTTTCGAATAAGTTATTTGGGAAGTCTTCACCCGGTACGAGAACGAGTCATTTTTGGGCTCCCAAACAATACCTAAAATCTTAATGCTATCATGATTCAAATCGAAATCTATAGGTACTTCGCGATGTGAAGCTGGAATATCAGACAGTAATTCTGAACAGTTACTAGACCATTTACATAATTCAAAACCGCCAAGATGAAGCAACTTCACTAAATCTTGTTGTAATTTACGCGCCGCTTCGAGCGTAGAAGCTCCAGTTAAAATATGTAACGTACTTATAGCGAGAAAAGGTGCAGAAGCAGTTTCGTAAGTTACAGTTTGTAATTCAAATTCTTTGATCTCGTGATCAGATGATTCACGCCACAAAATGTGTTGATACGGTCTATCCTCCGGACGAACTAAGATTTGTCTATACATTTTGCAGATATCTGCTGTAAAAACTATTTTATGCGATCTGAACTCGAAATTAACTTCACAATATCTTGTTGAAGTTTAGGTCCTGTCAAAAGTATGTCATTCAATGACTGGAGTCAGATGTAGTTTTCGAACTTGCGTCAAAAACTACTCGAAGGTTCTTAGTAGAACCAGTGTCTTTAATCACACAATGATGAATAAAATATCTTCCAAACGAAGTTAATGAGCTTGTCACATGTATCGTGACCTAAAAATTCATATTCTGTCATGAATTTAATATATGCCGATTTAAAATGTGGATTCCTTGAACATCGACGTTCAAGGTGATGCAGTCGAGATACTGCCGAATGATATGAGTCCTCAATTTCCGATGACTCTTCCTTGAAAGGGAGCGAAACAACGTGCCGTCCCGAAATATTTCTATAATCCTGAGTTTCAAAATTTGGGTCAGCTAAATTCAAGTTTTTGATATGTTTCCAGTCTCCCCGACGAATGGGAGAACTAGGGACATCTGCATAAGTACTTGACAACAAAACGAATTCCCCATTAACATGCTCATTGGAGCAGAGGGAACGGATCCGAACATTGACGCGTTTCTCTCTCTGCGGTGGCCGACCCCTGTCTAATTCCTCGAATAGGAATATTTCGATTAGAACAGTCGAGGCCCAAAACGAATTGAGCAGTCATGAGTTATGAAGTTAGCTTGACTTGCAGAATCCAATAAGACGCGTACATTTCTTATAACGTCCTTGTTTATCTTTTGCCTGTACGACGGCCGTAGATAAAAAGAACGGACGAGTTACTTGAGCTAATTAACACCTCGGTGTTTTTAATTAATTCCACCTGCGGCGTGATACTAGTTGATAGAATTGTGTTAATAACCTGAGGCGGCGACACATACCTCTCAACAGTCGGTAGGTCGAAATTATTGTCGTCTGACTTTATCCGATTATCGAACACCGAATTATAATTAACTTGGATATCATAGTACATTTTCATAAAACATGTATGACGATTCTGTAATTCCTCCATGCCACAATCTTTATTCTGAGCCGTTTCGAGGATCACGTACGACTCTACGAAATCGTGCTTAACATACTCGATGTACCTGAACTTAACCTGTAGACAATTCTTATCTATAATATCAGCCGAAATTAATGCTTTTAATGAACAATTATAAATTTCAATCAAGGCTGTATTAGCCTGTCGATTTCTTAATGCTGCGATCGCCGCCATTGTAAACGTGATTTTATCGACGTGACAATAAAACCAATTCACGGAATAATAATCAACAATTATTTAGCAACAACAATACGACAATCGAGCGCGTGTGGCTTACGTTTTATGTGACAATAAAAAAAACTAATTCACGGAATAATAATCAACAATTATTTAGCGAAAACAAACAACGAATCTTGGAATTCAAAATACGAAATCGAGTGTGTGTGAATCCCGTTTTTATGTGACAATAAAAACTAATTCACGGAATAATAATCAACACTTTGTAGGTTCAAAATGTGGTCGATGGAAAATAGGTTAGGAAAACAGATAATCAAATCGATTCACCAAGTAGATAACAACAAACGATAATACGATAGTAATCCGGTAGTAATCCGGTAGTAATCCGGTTCGAGTAGGACCAAATGTTCGATCCAGAAACCGCGAATCGTTTTCTGAATGGAATTGGACTGAATTTAGTGGACTGTAATGGCGAGATGGTGCTTAGTAAATGACTTGATTATCTGAGGAACAATTGTAGAGGAATTACGTCATCTTGCTCACCTGATTTGTGTGTCTGCTTGATGGCGGCCAACCTCTCTGTTCCGGTGATAGTGTGAAATGACTTCCAGGGCCGGGCGTGGTCTTGAAGGAGCAACCTCCTTCTCCGGGCGCTAGTTAAGAAGTAGTAGCTGTGGGCCGGTCTCGACCGTTCGAATGATACGATCCGAGAGTGGGGGTCAAGTAACAGGCAGATTAATGTATATTTTATACAGCCATGTCAATAGGGCAGGACAGGTTCGCAAAATGACGCATAGGAACCAAGTGAAAACGGGGTAGGATTGAACACCACATTGGAATCCACAAAGCGTCAATTCTAGGACGCAACAAGGAGAACTATTAATTTAAATGATAAAATATCAAGTTTAATTAATTACTAGTTTAGAATAATCTACTCTCTTGTATGGAGGACTATTGACCACTTACGGCAGTTTTCGGGTAAGACGCATACGTCATTGTTATCTCTGACGTATCCTTCTACGCAGAAACATCCTGAAACACAATTCCTGGTACAGATCAAGGATGCCTCATCCTTGTTACCGCAAGTCCTTGGGCAAGCCGTGCCGCACCGGTTAAACATTTCATTGGCATTTGGGCAACGGTTCACTGAAAATTATACAAAAATATTAATAATCATAGTTTATTGAAAATAGAATCAACTTATTGAAGCTTCATGCTTTCTTTTTCTGTTTATTATGAAAAAACACAATTAAAATACACAAAATCAATATATTTAAAGAAATATGAGATTTAAAAAAATTACGACCACTAAAAATGTTTCTGTAGCTCAATTGGTAGAGACGTTACTCCCGGATACAGTAAAGTCTCGAGTTTTCTTCTTTTTATTTTCTGGGTCTTTTTCTGTTTCATGTTTCGTTGAAAATTATTGATTCTGTTTCAATAATTATATTTTTTTTCAAAGTGTGAAATAAACAACCCGCCATGTCAAGTAAAAACAGTTCGGCATATTGTGTTAGCTACTTTTCGACCTTTATCTTTCTCGTCACCTTCTACTCTCTATTCGCTTTGGTCTCACAACATACCCCAATCTTATAAAACCATTGTCCCTCTGGTTCCAGGTAGTTGGAAATTTTATGCCGTATTCACATAAAGTAAAACTGACATTGAAGAAGAGAGAAAATAGAAAACATCAATCAAAATCATTTGAAGAGTAAAAAAAGCCTTTTCAATCAACTCACTCTTTTTTTTTTTTTTTTTTTTTTTTTTTTTTTTTTTTTTTTTTTAATAATTAAATCGCAGAGCTTTTAACTAAAAACTGTTTTAAAAAATTAAAATAATAATAATTATTGTTTAAATAAAAGTAAAAAACCTAAAAATTAAAATGGAGTTCTGGGATAAATGGGATATAAAATACGGATAGAGCATCCAGTTCAGCCATCGTCATTATAACTAAAGCAAGCATAAATATTTTATTAAAAATCCTTAATTTACCGCAAGTTTCTTCAAGGACGCAGATTCCGGCCGAGTTCCTAAGGTATCCTGGAAGACAGATGCATCCGGGATAGCATCCTGCCACATAAGTGCATCGGGCCAAAAGGTCTGGATCCGCGCAAGTGTTCTGACATCCGTGGTTATCACATTTGCTAAACTCTTCATTTTCCTTACACGGCTGAGTACCTGGAGAATAGGTGGAAAGAATCGTTAAATCTTCACTTTTCCAATTTCAATGTTTTTCTTCCAATCCCAAGATGTTACGCCAGCGTTACCGTTATATTCTAGTTATCTGCATGTTACCCAACCGAATTTTTTCAAATATTATTAATTTTAAAAATAAATTCATGTGATACATTAATACATTGATTACAATTAAATCTGAAATATTGATTAACAATAATAATCTGTTAAATATTTACCCTCCCTTGAATTACATATCTGTCATAACTTCAAAAGCAATAATATACAGGAGCGCTTCTGTAGTCAGTATTGATGATTTTTAGCTGACTCGGGCGTGGCTAGTACTAAGGCTAGGGTATTTATATATCCATTCATAGCACATGTCGACATAATGTTTTTGTTTATTTGTATAACCACTTTTCACAGTATTGTTTTAAACAAAAATATACGAGTAGGATATAACCTAAAAAATCATTGAGTTGTGTTCTGTTATGTCGCATAACAAAACGTTGTGAGCGGAGTCGCCGGAGACGCGGGAGACGGAAAACATGCTTACATACCGAATGGTGGTGCTATATTATGTGAGAACTTGTCTCGTCTCTGTCTCTCTCACGGTTTAAAGTGATTTATCGTAATTTTTATAGGTTGGGTAAAATATGTAGCTCTCTCTCCACATGTTTTCTTGCTCTGAGGTCACAACACATCTCTTAACTTTTTATGATATTTTTTTATTTCCACGTGCGAAATTTAAAGAAATATTATTTCGTGATATGTTTTACAATTCATTAATAATATTTTGTTGGAAAGATAAAATTTAAGGCTGCTAAAGTAATGTTATAGCGCATAGGTAACGCACTATAAAAAAATATCATTCAGTGTTTTAAAAGGGAGGTTGTATATTGCATGTGTGAAGTGAACGATGATTTTACGAAGTGGTTTAAAATCACAAAAGATGTAAAACAAGGCTGTGTTATGTAACCGTGAATGTTCAGTTTGTACATGGATAATTGTATGCAAGAATTGAAAGGTGTGGGCTTGGGCGCTAAAATGAACAATCTGAAAGTATGTTGCCTATTGTATGCGGATGATGCGGTACTGATTTCCGACAGTATGGAAGATCTACAGTTTCTCGTGTCTAAAATGAACCAAATACTCGTATGTATGCAAAATCAGTTGATGATGAATGTAAGTAAGTCCAAAGTAATGGTGTTTGAAAAAGAGAGAGTACGAGAACAGCGTGCAATATAATTGCGAATGATGAATACTTGGAGCAAGTAGATGAGTTTGTGTATTTAGGAAGTATGGTATGTTTACGAGAGATGGAAAGGCCGATTAGGATATTGAAAGAAGAGTGAATGCTAATGGGAGACTAAACGCTGTTGGCACTAATAAGAAGTTGTCCGAAGAAGCGAAGCTAGCAGTCCATAATGGAGTGCTTATATCAACCCTGATGTATAGCAGTGAGGCATGGAACTGGCAGAGGAAGGATGAAATTATACTGAATGCTGTGGAAATGAGATCCATGAGACGTATGTGCAGTAAAACCATGTATGACCGTGTTAAAAATGTAGATATCCGGAAGGAATGCAAATATGATGTAAGCGTAATGAATATGATCAAGAAAGGGACGCTTAGATGGTTTGGGCATGTAAAGCGAATGAACGAAGAAAGAAGTGTGAAAATAATGTATGATGCGAAAGCGAATGGAGGAAGAAGTCGGGGAACGCCCGAGGAAGACATGCCACGATCAAGTAAATCAAATACTTGAATCGGGCCACTATATAATACGAGCCGGTATGAATGTGAATGAAGCAAATAGTGTGTGCCTAGACAGAGTTGTATGGCGGTCCGTCCTCTCTGCCTATCTGTGCGTAGAAATGGCGTGATGGTTAGTTAGTTAGTTTTGTATATTTACGAAATTAAATCAGTGAAATAAGACTCTTTTGATCGACCTTACCACAATCTTCTGGTAGAACACAATCGTTCCCGGCATTCAATAAATATCCTTCTTGGCAAACACAACCAGGAGAGCATGTGGTACATTGACTAGGGTCAATATGTGGATTGCTGCAAGTTTTTTGACAATTTATACCGCACTCCGAAAATGTCGTATTTCCTTGGACGATGCAGGCTGAAATATTATTATTTATTTTATTTTATTAATATATATGAAATATATATACGCCCATATGAGCTTTTACACAAAATGGTATTCTTTTACAAAGGTAGGTGTACATAGTAAGCTCATTTTTTTTTTTCAAAATTAGTTAACAATTATTTATTTATTTACGCCTGTTATAGGCTTATATACAAATGTTAACATTTATTTAAAAAAAAAAAAAATAACCTCATTAGTGCAAACAAATATTGTACAATAAAAAAAGAGTAAGGTAAAAAAAGAATAGCAGATACAAAATATTGTAGATGAAAAAAACTTAAATATTGTGTTTCCCAGCTGTTGCATTCGTCGCAGGCGTGTTGAATTGCGAGATTGAAGCGGAATTGCTACAATACAATTCAATACAGAAGGTACTGCCTTGTAACCGTCTTGCTAGGAACATGAAATGAAATCAAGTTTAATAGTTCAGGGCTGTCAATCATTGAATTTTTAATTTTGTATAAGTGAATCAAGTCGGTAATTATTCTGCGTTCAGACAATCTCAATAAATTAAGGTGACAAAGAAGATAACTGTAATTGATACATTATTTTAATATGCCCATTCTGAAGTTAATAAATCTTAAGAATTTATTTTGAACTCTTTCTATTTTAAGGGGATGCATAGCATAACTTGGTGCGCACACTGTTGAGTTGTATTCAATTTGACTCCTAACTAATGACATGTACAATTTTTTAAGGTATGAATGTTTTTAAATTGATAACATATTATTAATATAAAACCCATACAAAGAGTTTGAACAAATTACTTAACAATGTGTGACAGTCATGAAAATTTCTTATAGTTTTGTAAATTTTCAGATCATCGGTAAACATTAACACTTCGACATCGCTGAAAATAGATAAAACGTCGTTTACAAATTAGTAGAAACAAAATTGGTCCTAAATGTGAACCTTGAGGAACATCACTGGTAGCAATGAATTTATACGAAGTTAAGCTATCAATTTTAACAGCTAGTTTCCTATTTTTTAGGTAACTGCTAAACCACATAACCAAAGCCAAATTTATGAAGCTTTTTATTAATAAGTCATGATTAATTCTGTCGAATGCTAATTATAGAGTTTTTTTTATGTTTATTTTTAATATAGTTAATATCGCACAAGTTGTTACACGAAAACGGTACTCTAGTGTTTAGTGTGGGGTTATGGCTAGTCTTCTTAAGCTAAATCCGAGACAAAACATATAGTTTTGCTACAATTTGACTCCTCCAATTTTTCCAATTTTCTCAATTCGATAGTTGAGAGAGACAGGTTTTGTCCTCGAATATCAAGCCCCAATTTCAGCGCCTCAGGGTATTTAAGTGCTTAAATGTGACGATTAAAGGGAAATCCAGGTGATACAGTTCCGGTAGACGCATTTTTCGTCTTGTCAAAGAGTTATTTGAAGTTTGATCAGT
>JAGWCC010000883.1:0-133658 GCA_022651775.1 Drusus annulatus | reverse complement strand
ATTGAAAGGATAGGAAAAAAAAGTTCAAAAAATAATTCGTTCACAATTCAAAATCACCAAAAAATTTCAGAATCTATTGTATGGGGTAGGTGAAACAGATAACCCAAAAAATATACTTTATTTTTTCCCATTCATTCATTCATACTATGAACTACAATCGAAGTAAAGAAGTAAAGAACAATTGAATTTTTAGATGATGCGATACTTCAATCGTTCGAACGAATGAATGGCCAAATACTGAAATTCGAAATAGATGCCATACATCGGGCAAGGGGAATTACCAACTTGAAGCATTTGTTCAATGAAAAATGAATGAAGTTAGGACTGCCGCAAAAAGAAGTCGTTCTTTGAAGGAGTTCCTGCGAAGCGGTCACAACGCTAGTACGTACATACTTGTAAATCGATGTATCATAGTTATTTATAATTTATTCCGAAATTCCATATCTTGTCTTACCATTTAATGAAGACGTAAAACATAAATAAAATTGTAATTAGCAATGTTATGGTTAAAAGCAATTAATCATACATATAATTAGTACTTAGTTGATTATGCAAACGTTGATGTGTTATAAGTTGTAGCGTATACTTAAATACATAAGCTTTTTTGTTAATTATTTTTAAATTAATTATTAAAATAATCTTCAACGTAAATATGAAACAGAAAAAGCCAGAAAATAAAAGAATAACGCTCGTGACCGAGACTCGAGCTCGGAACCTCTACTCTATCCGGGAGTAACGCTTCTGCCAATTGAGCCACCGATACCTTATTACAAACTGGCATTTTAATCGACCTCATACTTCATTGTAAATTATTAATATATTTTTTTCCGATTTGGTTGCCATCTTTGTAATGGTTAGGTTAGGTTAAGAAAGATTAGTGATATTATTTCCATAATTCAAATATAAATCATTTCCTTTAGAGTACATTCGTACAAGTGCGAACTTTTCAAAATTACAACTAACGGATGTGTTTAGAAAATAATCCTTTCTAAAGTGGATTAAAGCAACTTTTATTTTTTCTTGGCAAGGACGTCATATTCCGTGATTTTTCACGGGTAACAAACTAGTATTATAATAATAATAATAATAATAATAATAAATGGATAACTTTTATAGCGCCGTTTTTGTGGGAAAATCACCTCAAGGGCGCTTTACAAATTAATTTATCAAACCTATAATTTATCATTTAAGCTTATAAGTAATAACTTACAGTTAGGATTTATTACTAATGGCTTACAACTAATATTTTCAACTAGTGACTTACAATAAGTAACTTATAAGTTATACTCAGTAGTATAACTTATAAATGTATTATTCCTTATTCAATAGCAGCAAAATTCTCTGACATTTTTTGTATTATTTTTTCAATTCATGACGACTTAAAGGCAAACATATCAATAATAACCCAATTACTCTACATTTTATGCTTCAAATATCACTCATCAGTTTGGATTGATATTGACAAAAGAATAATTGATTTCTTTCGAAATTGAATAAACCGAATCAATATAATTGGTTCGTTTCCAAAGGCATCGGAGAAAATAATCGTAGTTACGAAGATAAATTGAATAGAAAATAAAATTTGTAAAAGGTCAATCAATATTAAAAATTAAAATAACTTAAATATTTAAATTCATCAGAATTAAAAATGAGCTTACTTTGGGCACACGGACACGCCCGCTACACACTTTTTTTTTATATGAATGCCGCACAAGAGTCTCAACTGCTCCCTACCGTCTAGAGCCAGTGAGACTATGGCATCCCTAAATAGAATATGTTGTGAGGCTGAATGAAGTGGGGAGGGGAAGGAGATTAAGGAAGAGGAAGGTTGGGATGTACCTGGCTATTCAGATCTGGTCACCAAACACGGCCAAAGCCATTTCAAGCAACTTTTCGATTCTGAATGGTGGTCTTTCACCAGGGCGATATTTAGAGTATCTACCACTCTGGAACGTGCCGCAAATATACTTTTATTATTTTCATATTAATTAAATGTGTTATGACACATATTAATTAAATAAAAGTTATCGACGCACGCCGGGTTTGAACCCGCGACCTTTGGATTCGTAGTCGAGCGTCTTACCACTCGACCATGGAGGCCGTCTTATATTGGTTTATCTCTTCGGTGGCATGAAATATAAAGTGGACCAGAACATATAAATTTATTATGACTATGACGTTAACATTTTAGGTGATCTAAAAATAAATATAATTGGTTTGTTTTCAAAATGACTTGTTTACAATCAATTTTACAATGAAAAGCAACAATGAGGCCTCAATTTTCGCCAGAAAGGTCATTTGTCAAAAAAAAACGACTAACCTCAAATTTCGCATTCAAATGATATCAACACTTTCATTTGCATCTTTTAATAACACTTTTTTATACCCATGAATTTAATATTCACAAGCAATATGCGATAGGTACGTCATTTTTTTTCTAACCTCGTCCTAAAATTCAAGATTCAAAATAAATATGTACATAAAGCCTGACATGGTTAACTTTGCAGGCGGTCAGAATACGAACTAAAGACGCCATGTTTTTTTTGTTTATCTATCAAAAAATATTTTCACTTGGGTTTCGTCTTTTGTTTTTTATGATATGAAGCGATACAAATGGAACCTTCGCAAAGTGATATTTTTGAAGGTTTTAACATTCTTTGAAAACCTATTAAGGCTGATTCACACCAACGTCCGGTTCCGCTCAGTGCCGATATTGTTCCGCAAGAAAACTTATTGATATGGTATGAATATCAATCAAAGGGTATGTGCCAAACGCAAATTTTTAATATCCTTCTGCCCACCCTTGTGATATTTAACTACTTAGTTAGTTAAATAATTATTTTGAAGTGTAAAAATACTTACAACGCAGATTTTTTTTAAACCATTTTTTATGACTAAATAATATTTTTTAATAATTAATAATTAATAAAAATATTGTTTAGGGATAAAAATGTTTAAAAACTGCGTTAATTGGCACATACCCTTTATCGATATTCATACTATATCAATAAGTTTTCTTGCGGAACAATATCGGCACTGAGCGGAACCGGACGTTGGTGTGAATCAGCGTTAAAAGGTTTTCAAAGAATGTTAAAACCTTCAGCCTTAAAAGTTCTGAAAATTCAGTCACTTTAAGTTGTGTTGTCAGCTATACGGAAAATAATTACTCGAGAAAAGAGTTTATTATTTTTGATTGGTCATTGGTACGCAATGAATCAATTCCAATTTTATAGTTTTCATTCTTATCATTATTTAAAAAAAAAATTGAAAAATTGACCGTTTCACATAAAGCCTTGGTCCATGGATTTATTATGCTCTGGTATGCCCAAAACTAACAGCAAAGTTATCCATATCAAGCTGTATTCATAATGTATGATATTATATTATTTACTGTCATTAAACGTGTAAACAAAATAATGTTTAAACAAGAACCTACCTACATTCGACCATAAATAATATTAAGTAGGGCAACCACATAATTACACTGCGATATTCAGACAAAAATGTATTATAAATACATCCAGAGAATTGTTTGAAATTTATGTGGGTGTATATTTCGATCTTTTCTAATCATTACAAATCGTTCGGGTCATTTTTTTGACTTTCGAAACCATGGCAGAGGTCGTCCATGGGATAAAAGAACTCCGTGCCCTTCAAAGTCGAAAAGGGCGAAAGTTTTTGAATATTTTTTTGAAAACCTGCGAGCGGTATATTTATATGATGTTGAACACGAAACGAAAATGATTTCAGAGTTGAATCATTCGTCGTGTGTCTTTTTTTATTATTTGTACATTAATTCCGCGCAAGAAGGTCTGAGGAAAATAATTTCCCCTCAGGATATGTGTCATCTTTGCGGATGCTGTGTGGAGGGTCTTTTTGTGGAAAGGAAGGAGTTAAACTGGGTCTTGGAGATGCCCGTATTGTGGGAGGGAGGAAACACAGTGGCCGGCAAATCATTTCGCAGCCGAGCTGTTGGTTACAAGAACGAATCGACAAAGCGACCCGTTCTCTCGTGGGTAATATCAACAGTGTGGAAATGTGGATGATAGTTCAATAAGAGATTGCGGAAGATGGAGCAATTTGACTTTAATTACGTACATATTTCATGCCATATCGTTGTTGGAAAGACAAAAGGGCTTAAGCGACACTATGGTCAAAAATGAGTTAAATATGCAGTTTTGATCAGTTTTTTTTCTGCGTCAAAAGCTCTGACTCTCGAGCGACACAAGTTTGGGACTTTTTTAGATTTTTTGTCGCTTCAGGTAACTCAGTGAGAGCTTTGAGTTAACTTTTTTTTTAAATCCAACCAGGTACTTAAAACTTTTGAATTTTAATGTAAAACAAAAAACTTTAAAGTGCCCTGGTGTAAACTTCCCAAAATGGCGCTTCAGACCTTTTGTCTTTCCGGCGACGATATGCATTGCAATATTTTTTAAAGTTTGTATAATATAAAAATTACTTAAATGTTTTGCGTTTGGGTACTTTGGGACAGTATTTTTAAAACTCCTACTGCCATCATAACAAACGGAAGATGTTGCTTGTGCAATGATGAAGGACTTAGCTAGCAGAAGAATTAAACTCGCGACGTCCGGGTGGAAATCCGACGCGTTTGTCCACTCAGCTACTAACCGGTTATTTTCCGGTCAATATTTGAAAGAATCAATAAATAATCCCCACTGAAGTTTCGCGGTATGTGCGTAGAGCAGAGTGTATAGAGCTACGTAACTAGGGAGAAACATCTACTCGTATAACTAACTTTTTTAACACTCTTAATTCGAAACATTTCGAGTGCAGTTGTTAAAACGAAAGAAGAACAGAAACAGATATTGTAGATAAATAAAATATTTGTATTTATTTCAGCTTGTTAAATTACAAGCAATTAATTTAAACATCATAACCGTTAACCTTGCAATTTGCACATATCATGGAGGATTATTTTTTACGAGTACCTACATACTAAACTCGTACAAAATTTCGCATAAGGTCAACACCGACCATTCAGAACGATTTACAAATTTAAATTTAAAAAAAAACGAGATGGTAATCGTTTAAAATGTCCAAGGTTCTCTATAACCTATAATTTAATAACTTTCTGCACTGAAACCTTGGTTGATTAAATGCTCAAAGATTACATTTACAGCTTGACACGGATAACTTTGCAGGCGGCCAGATGAGGAACTAAAGACGCCATGTTTTTTTAATATTTGACTTTTTTTTTTTTTTTTACGTGAATACCGCACAAGAGTCTCAACTGCTCCCAACCGTCTAGAGTCAGTGAGACTATGACATTCCCTAATGGGATATGTTGTGAGGCTGAAGGTAGTGGGGAGGGGAAGGAGATTGTGAAGGGGAAGGTTGGGAAGTACCTGGCTATTCAGATCTGGTCACCAAACACGGCTAAAGCCATTTTAAGCAACGTTTCGATTCTGAATGGTGGTCTTTCACCAGGGCGATACTTAAAGTATCTACCACTCTGGAACGTGCCGCAAATATACTTTTTATTATTTTCGTATGAATTAAATTTGTTATGACACATATTAATTAAATAAAAGTTATTGTCGCACGCCGGGTTTGAACCCGCGACCTTTGGATTCGTAGTCCAGTGTCTTACCACTCGACTGTGGAGGCCGTCAAAAGTAAATAATAAATAATAATAAATAATAAAAGTAAATAATAATAAATAAAGCCATGTCGGTGGCGATGCCATTGACTGCAAAGTTATCCGTGTCAAGTTGTACTTTCAATAATAATGAGTGGTTTGAATGCTAAACATCAACTAATCAAGTGATTAAATAATTCGTAAGCGAGGAGAAATTGATTATAAGAGCCGTTTACTCCAAGCGATGAGATCACCTTAATTTTTTTATTAAATCTCAAACGCGGAATTTCGCCATTTGAAACCGCTCGCAAATCATTACAAGTATCTTGAATATTAGAAGAAAATAAGAAGTGTCAACCTATTAACTAAAGTTGTTGGGAAATAAACAAGCTGTTGTGTACAGGTCGCGCAATACTTAGGATGGTGTGTATTGGTGCATATGATAGTGATTTCCTTGCGAAACGTCACTGAGAAACAGCATTTTGTCTTGCTTACGCTTACCTATTGTTCTTGGCGAAATAGGGACATCAAGTGTGATAACGTTGTTAGATAAAAAATCAAAAAGTTTTTACTTTTTAGTGTATTCTTTTTATCAAGTAAAATATCAAAAAATGAACTTTTTTTTAAGTTTCACTGGTATTTTATTTTCTGAATATCAATTTTGAAACATGTTGTAAGCAAGCAATGCATCTGCGCGAGTATTGTGTTCAAGTCAACATTCGATGCGATACTTAAACCTAGTAGAAACAAAAACATCGTTTCACCAACAAACAAACCATAAAAATAACACTGTCGAGTTGGTTTCTTATTATTATTGATTATTACGAATTCTTCCCATATATTATGTTCCAATTATAATGTTTTGGGCTACAGGGAATATCAATACAAATGAATTTAAAGAAACATTTATTATAATGAATTGCTGTTCCTCAATCATCACAATACTAATTACGGGTATAATTCTCCAATGTTTAGAATGTCAAGACTTGTTAACTCAAGCCATGGTCTTGAAATTTTTGGTAGCAGTCTAAATGATTTTTGTCATTCTTTACGACTCTACCAAAACTCTGACTAGACCATGGCTTGAATGTACTCTCTTTTGTTTATTTTGTCCTATTTATTCCCTCTGTTGCTCTTTTTCCATTTCGTGTTTTATATGTCTTTTTTGTAATTGGACTTTAGTCCGTTAATTTATAAATAAATAATAATATTTTGAAAATGAATTGCTTAGAACGTGATTTAAAAAAAGGTTTGTGTCAGCCATTCCGACGACCAGCGTTTATGTGTTATTAAATTTTAAAAATCCAATTTTAATGTTTTCTTGCGCTGAAATGAAGTCATCTGCGCAAACCACTATACTTTAGGTGTAATACGCCAACAGGCGGCGGCACAGGTGAGCGCCACAGTGCCTCTCGTACAGTATAATAAATTATATCGGGGGCAATAACCGGTGCGCTACATCCAAACACGTAACGATCTGATACCCGAAAATCTCCAAGGACCAATGCATTCGAAAAGGGTGGATGACGTGATAAAGTCTAGAGTAATGCCACAAAAGCAAAACGGCGGACCGCATGTAATATCTGAATTCCAGGTAATCGCAGAGCAAGAATATACATGAGAGAGCTAAATATTTTTACCCAACCATATGTTTTTACATCGTAAACCGTGAGAGAGAAAGAGACAAGACAAGTTGTCACATAATATCGCACCACTTTTAGGTATGTTTTCTGTCTCCTGCGTCTCAGGCGACTCCGCCCACTACGTTTAGTTATGCGACATAGCTCAACGTTTTTTGAGGTTATATCCTATATTTAATAACAATACTGTGAAAAACTGGTTTTACTTTGAAGTAGACATTTTTATTGATACGATAAATCAATTTTTAAAAAAAAAATTGTCAATCATATCAAGCTGATATTGTAATGATGCCCTTTAGTTATGGACTGGTTATATGAAGCACCAAGTACCAAACGACTAATAGGCATCTCTTCAGTACAGGTGCCAATAATCCATGAATTTATGTTCTACCTTGTATATTATTGTTTTGATTTTGTTTGTTATTCATTTACTCTTGCATTTTTCATGAACTTTTACTTGATTGTTAAATATTCCAATTAAATAACCACTCATGTATATATGTTTTGGGCATCATGCCTGTTATATGTACTAAAATAAAATAAAATATACAAATAAACAAAACATGATATCGACATGTGCATTGAATGGATGTATAAATACCCTAGATCTAGCCCTAGCCACGCCCGAGTCGGAAAAAAACACAAGCTATCCCTCCTGGTATATTATTGCTCTGAGATTACAACAGATCTCTCAGCGGTATGCCAAACGGAGATCTCTCGAATGCGCGAACGTTCATTTAATTTTGCAATCTCCAAATAGGCGCGTCGCTTTCAAAATGTATTCAGATATTCGCACAGCGGAAAAAATTCTGACACGTCTTTGCCACACTGCAAAAATCAAACGAGGTTCATCGACCCACATTAAATTTGCGACATACAAAACAACGTTATACAGATACACGGCAACGTCATCGACAACTTTACAATTTTACTGCCAACAAGACGTGTCGTAACAGATTCACTATCAAAAGTCAGAAAGGCAAAACGCTTTGTTAATAATTCGAATTATTGCCGTTCTAAAACCAATCAATTTGCTGTCGGAAGGTTTTTTTAAATTAAATGTATTAAGGAAATCTACAGAAGAGACAGTCAAATCCTAATTATAGAACAGAAACCTCTTTTTTATGTGATACCGCACAAGAGTTTCAACAGACCGAAGCTAGAGGAACTATGGGTTTCACATTTGGGGAATATTTTAGATAAGACTGAAGGAAATGGGTGGGGGTTAGGGAAAGAGATAGGAAAGATGAAGGTTGTGAAGTAGGTATCTGGCCATTCGGATCCGTCACTAAAATTACGCCTCGAGAGACGATTTTAATTTAATATTTATATGATGCCGCATAAAGAGTTTCATCTGCCCAGAGCCGGTGGGAATAGCATCCCCAATTATAGGGGTATGTTGTGAGACTTAACGGGTGGGAAGGGAGAGAGATGAGAATCTTCCACTCTGAGTAATAACGTAATGAGTAAAGGCAACCACTTTAAAACCAGTCGCAATCAATCAAAAAAAACAAACAGATAAATAATAAAGAAATGAAAAAATAACTTTGTATAAGGCCACGAATGTTATATTATTTTTTTATGACCGACCGGTTTCGCCTAGCCCAAGCATCATCAGGGTACAAAATTAAACTAAGCAAAAAATACAAAGTGTGCGGTTATATATACATACAAAGGGAGAACAAAATATAAAATAACAAAACAATGAGAAAACAAAAAATAACATTTAAATTATAACAAAGGAACAGAGAGAAAGAGACAGATAATATGAATTAAAAGAGACAAAACGTAAACCGAGAAGGTGACTAAAAAATAATAATAAAATTTTATGAGTTTGCAGAAAATATACCTAATATTAAATTATAACTGTAAAAATAATTGTGAGTTACAACTTAATAACAAAGCCATTAACTTCAAGAAGCTGTCTGAGGACGTCACATCGTGTGATTATTATAGGATGGTCTCGAAGTAGATTGGCCAATCTTATCATTCGATGGCGGCTGAAAATAGATAAAACGGCATGCAAAATAAAAATGTTATCTCTAACAAACAAACAAGAAAGTCCGATGCAGTATTTGAAAAGTGGGTAAAATGACAAATAAGAAATTGTCCAAAGAAGCGAAGCTAGCAGTCCACAATGGAGGGCTTATATCAACTCTGATGTATGGCAGTGAGGCATGGCAGAGGAAGGATGAAAGTAGACTGAATGCTGTGGAAATGAGATCTTTGAGACGTATGTGCGGTAAAACCATGTATGACCGTATTAAAAATGTGGATATCCGGAAAGAATGCAAGGCTGATGTGAGCATAATGAATAGGATCAAGAAAGGGACGCTTAGATGGTTTGGGCAAGTAGATCGAATGAACGAAGAAAGCAGTATGAAAAGAATATATGATGCGAAAGTGAATGGAAGAAGAATTCGAGGACGCCCGAGAATGACTTGGCACGATCAAGTAAATCAAATACTTGAATCGTGTCATGTGAAGAGTCAGAATAACAGAAGAGTATGTATGAGATGATGTATGAATGTAAATAAAGCAAGGAGTGTGTGCCAAGACAGAGTTGTATGGCGGTCCGTCCTCTCTGCCTACCCCTGCGGGGAAACGGCGTGATGGTTAGTTAGTTGGTTGGGTAAAATGACATTACTTCGTTGGCAGGGCTGTGCTGTCATCCAGAAAGATTCCAAAAACCTTTGCAAACCCAGCTTCATCCGCAATCATACATGTTTTTAGATTCTTGTCACGATCCGGGTATTATTAGTCCAGGAGCGCACGGGTGACTTTTGTCACGGCAACAGTTTCGTCACCATCTCCAAATCTATTGGAGTGTATGGAGGTCCGCGCACGCAGCGTCGTGACATTAGGGTGACTTTTTAGTTCCACTGGCCGGCACTGTACTTTTATATGGGCGCTCGCGCACCGGTGACAAAATGTCATTCGGTGACTCATCCGCCTGATTGAAACCCATTGCTGGAATGAAAGAGTGACGGGTGACAGTCACTCGCCGTGTGCGTGCTCGGTGTGTGTGTGTATGTGTGGGCGGAGTCAACGGAGACGCGAGACACGAAGAACATTCTTACAATACTTTAAAGCGGTGTGATAATTTGGTAAATGTTGTTGTCAATTTCTTTCTCATGGTGTACGACGTTAAAACCCAGAGAAAGTAATTTATCCCAAATTTGTATAGGTTGGGTAAAATAAATTAGCTCTCTCTTCATATATTGTTGCTCCAAGTATTTAGGTATCTAGTTGCTCAACCCAGAAATGGCCATCAAACTTTTCAGTGCGTCCAGCTTATGAGAGGCTAACTTAACTCTGGCTTTGATGGAGCCCCCGTATTCGTTAATGTTTTTTTCAAATTGCGGAAAAATACAATTACCCATTATTTACAGGTAGGTGAAGACAAACTGTTAAGACACATAGTATATCACTAAAAAATTGCTAAAATAATTTTTGAAAATCATCGTGACATTAGGCACAGTTTATACGTCCGTACCGGGTGGCTGAAAATAACCTAACATCCGAAACGCCAGACGGCAAACGAATGCTTGGTTCACGGCAAAAGGGGTTGAGAGTTAAGTTTGCTGTAGCAGGTTTAGAAAAGCCAATTACCTAAAGGTTTAATTTTTTTATTGATTCTAATGAATAATCTCAAATGTTTTCAGAGAAATCTCTCGGGAAGTAAGTAATAAATCGCATTAAAAAAAACTAACACTTTTCTCGGCATGCATATTATTTTTTTACTGTGAAAACATGTTATCTCAATAATAATAAAAAAATCATAATATTTATAAAGTTCGCTTCAGCCGTATCTGAATAATCTCAAGTGTTTACCCAGCTGCCAGAAGAATTATGTATTTTTTTAAACGAGAAACTACGAGGAATTTGAACTAACATTGTGGCAGTTCAATTCTGCAAAACGTATGCTTCGCAGACTAAATACGAAATTAAACATAAATAACTAAATTAAAAATAAGCAAAGAAAATTAAATCTTTAAAAAAGGTGTTGCCATAAAATAATTCTACGTCTTTATTTGGCGATAAAAAATCTCAGAAAGCGGTATTTTCTTTCTTACTTACTATAAAATATATCTAAAGATTTTTTTTTTAATAAACAAGTTTATTTAAGCTTCGCCTAGATATTTATTTATTTTCACAGTAGATTTGATTTCAACACAGTTTATTTCTAATTGTACGATTGATATATAGCTAATGTTCAACGACCGGTTAGTAGCCAAGTTGACAAATACGTCGGGTTCCCACCCCGGCGTCGTGGGTTCAATTCCTCTGCTAGCTAAGTTCTCCGTCATTGCACAAGCAACATTTTACGCTTATAATGATGGCAGTAGGAGTTTATTCAAATATTGTCAGGTTATTCTTAACCTGGGAATGTTTGTCTTAATTTTTATAAAAATGGTATCATGACTTTTTTTGCACCAAAATTGATATTTTAAAGCTCTATGTCTCACGATAGAAATAACGTTACGAGCTAATAATAGTCGCGTTAAATGGTTTTTGTTGCTTTAACACGTAGATTTTCTGTTTTATAGTTTAGATTGTAGTCACATTGGTAAATTGGAAACAGGAGAAAAATGCTATATTTATTTACTGATTTTAAAAGAATAAAAGGATCATTAAAAAAACTGCACATATGAATTCCTAAAGTTCTCGACATTCATTTAATATTAACAGAATAACAATTACAATAATTGGAACGCATACAGATTTAAAAAAAAAATTATTATAATAAATGAAAAAATAACTTTGTATAAGACCACGGATATTACTTTAATTTTTATGACCGACCGGTTTCGACTAAACAAAAAATACAAAGTGTGCGGTTATATATACATACAGAGGGAGAACAAAAAATAAAATAACAAAACAATAAGAAAACAATAGAATAACATTTAAATTATAACAAAGGAACAAAGAGAAAGAGACGAAACGGATTAATAAGAAGGTGATTAAAGAATAATGATAAATTTTATGAGTTTAAAAATAAAACTTTAAAAATAATAATTTTATAATTAAAACGATATTCCTGGACATATGGACAATGATCTGCCAATTTTGGCGAACAAACCAAGGCCTTGGGTACTACGCGAAAAGGCGTCATGAACAAAATATAAATTAAATTGATTTTAAGATTGGCCCAAGTGATAGCGGCCATAAATATGACACACTTATCAATGTCATCTTAATTGTTGATAATAGGCTCCTATTTAGACCTAAACTGGTACACGACAAAATTACAGGTTAGCTGGTTCTGGTGCACAATAATTATATTATGTCTTGCACGTGTTGGCGGTTAAACCAATTATTCAATTAAACTGTTAAAATAAATACAGTCTTTGATAAATGTTCATAAAAATGGTTTGATAATAAGTAACTTAGTTTCATTCCTGTGTTTTTTTTTTAATTTAATAAAAATGAAATTGTTACCTACTCGTTTCATCACTATTATGACTTACTCTAGGCACTTAGAAATGCAGAGATTACAAATTCAAATAAATATTTTAAGCATTTTAAGCTCTGACCATAAAACGATAAAATTGAAAATTATTTGGAAAAAAAAAACTGAAATATTCTTACAATTCAAATATTAAGAATTTCGTAATAAAATTAATTAGGTAATAAATATAATATTAAAAATAAATTTAATAACAAAAATAATTACTATTTATTCTTTTCTTGTGAAAGGTATCGGCCACTGAACGGATAATCTCTAGAACTAAGACAGGACAATTAAAATAGATAATCTGCTCAGGAAACAACTGTTGTTGCAACTCATCCAGTTCAACATTCCTTGCCGTAGACTCAGAAACGATGAATTGCTGTTCCTCAATCATCACTCTACTAATTATGGGTATCATTCTCCACTGTCCAGAATGTCGAGACTTGTTGATTCAAACTATTGTCTTGAAAATTTTTGGTACCAGTCTAAATGATTTTTGTCATTCTTTACGACACTACCAAAACTTTGAGTTGACCTTGGTTTTGACTTAAATATTCTTTATAATGTATATTTTGTCCTATTTTTGTCATTGCTTCATTATAATATTATGTATGTGCTGTTCTTTTCTCTGTTGCTCTTTTTCCCATTTCGTGTTATGTATTTTTTCGGAATTGGACAATAGTCCGTTAGTTTATAAAAAATAATTAAAAAAAGAACTTCGATATCGAAAAATTTCGATATTTGAAAATGTTTGATCAATTTCACCAGAAGGAAAAAAAATTGCTTACTTCGGACACACGGGCACGCCTGTAACACACTATCGCTTTATATATGCAAGGACAGTTGAGTCGTATAGTTCCTATCTACGGTAAGTCCACTATGGTGAAATGTTGGCAAACCATTTTTTTTTCAATTATGACTTATATTCATTACAACCTAATATTTATTGCATTTGGTGTGCTTTTATTGTTGGACTACGGATGTTTATTTAATTTCTTAATAGTTTAGGAGTAATTACGCAAATAAGAATGGACTTATCGGCATTTGAAACTAACTGTCAAATTTAACGTATATTGGAACTCACCAGTCGTGACTTATCGGTGTTTGTTTCTCAATACAGTCGACACGTGGTAGACAAGTATAGGGTCACAAAAAAAAAAGATTTAATCAAAACGAAAATATTAAATGTTTCTTTTTTTATTATTTACCAAGAAAAATTAAAGGGAATAAACTAGTGTTTACAAAATTCTTTTTTTCATATTTAAAAGTTGACCAAACCAAATTATATGACAAAATATATAAAATAAAGGAAATAGAGATATTTTATAATTACAAAAATTCTGTATTCATTTCAATAAATTCTCAAACTATTGTTCTTTTTTTGAAAAAATACACAAAAAAGGTTTATCGATTTGCTAGTTAAATCAAAACAAAAATAAAAGTCTTTGCTTAAAAAAAAAATTACATACATTTTAAACCGAGGAATAAGAAACGAAAATATTTAATGATTCTATTTTTTTTTTTATTTACAAAGAAAAAATTAAATGGGAATAAACTAGTGTTTACAAATTCTTTTTATTTTCATCCTTAAGAAGTTGACAAAACCAAATTATAAAACAAAATGTCATATAAAAAAGAATGGAGACATCACAATAAATTCTCAAACTATTGTTCTCTTTTTGCGGTAGAGTGTGTTTAACACTTTAGCCTCTTGTTTCAATTCAACTGTTTTTTTTGGGACGCCAGCGCTTGCATTTATCAAGATGACAATATTTTATGATATGGTTGTCTTGATAATTTTTTTCATTTTTCAAATAAAAAATTGTACGGATATCCATCAAATCTACTATTTTAAAGGTGTCACATTTAAAGGTCTTCGTTTATGCTCGCACAACGGAGAAATGAGCAAGTTTGTCGGAGCGTACCTAGAATTTTTTTTTCTGTAATAAGTTTTTTTTTTTAAATGATGGTTTTATGATTAAATAGGTAAACGCATGTTTGCTTTATATTTATATCCACAGATTTAATAAAAAATGTTTTTTTCTCAAAAAAATAAATAAACGTCAATTAATTTTACTAAAATTATAAAAACC
The DNA here is from genome assembly GCA_022651775.1 of Drusus annulatus. Lineage (NCBI taxonomy): Eukaryota > Metazoa > Arthropoda > Insecta > Trichoptera > Limnephilidae > Drusus > Drusus annulatus. Next base: position 118,868 of record JAGWCC010000883.1, on the reverse strand, counting down.
ATACCTACGTAATTCAATTTTTTAAATAAATTTATACAAATGAAATTATATTTCTCTCGCCCAGGTATTTAAAAAAAATAGACAATAAGAACAATTGTGAAAAAAACGAATAAAATTAAAAAAATTTAAAACAAACGAGCGAAGTTTTGGAGCACCCAGTAATGACGGACATTCGATTTACAAATCCATTCAAAATAGCAGATTTTTCATTTAGCTTTTACGGCTATCCACATTCTTTTTCCAAGATTCCTTATTGATAACTCGTTTCCTTGATGTATTTCCAGTCACTTGAATGACATTTTTGGTAAAGATCGGACATTATTTGGCTGTACAAATGTATAAAACGGTAGACACTTTAAAAGAATAACACTCCTCGCAAGTGCTTTAGCGGCCATGTTGGAATTTAGCGAAATGCTTCGCGCTCATTGGCTATCTGGACAAGCGGTGGACTTAACGGCGTTTGGAACAAACGGCACCATGGATTTATCGGCGTTTGAAACTCATCGTAATTTTAAAACCCACTTTTCGTAAGATTTTACGTACGTTTGGAACTTATTGACATTTGATTAGTATGGTAAATAGCCGGTAGAATAAAACCTCATATTTACTTAAATTTTGAATTATATTGGACTTATCGTACATAGGAACTATACGACTCAGTTGTGCGATATTCTCATTTAAAAAAATATATATATATTTATATATATATTTATTTATATATATATTCAAATATATATTTATATGCATAGTAATTATTCTACTTGACAAAGTCTATGGTGGGGTTTTATGACGTCACATGAGCCCATACATCTAACCATGCTCCTTCCATATCGACGACGTTTGTTTGACCTCCCCACGACTAGTGACGTCACACGATACACACTATCGCCCGCGACGCTAAAGTATGCCCAAGCCTATTATTCAAATTAAACGACCGGACTGAATAATAAAGTTTTTACTCGCATTAAATTTGGATTGACATTTTAATTCGACCGGCCTGCGTCCACTGCTTGCGAATTATTCTGCTGAAATACGAACACACGATGGTTGGTGGTGTCATCCATTTTCTATAACAACGGGTTTCAAAAACAAAATTTTCCTACGGGATGGATTGGTGGAAGGCGTAGTAGATGAAGACGCAGATAGAGATTTTCCCGATGATAGCCAACCTCTGATAAGAGAGGGCACCAACAAAAGATGTTCAATATGGGCTGTATTGATAAAATAGCTAAAGCACAAAATATTTGTTCAAGAAAGGTGACATAATACATAAAACTTGTTACAGTCGTGACATATTGACTTATGCCCAACGCACGCAATGTTGTATATTAGAGGCTTATTTATGTTTTCATGTTCGAGTTTTTATGTTGGTGGATGTTTCGTTTGTAATGGTGTAACGTTGGTACGCGTTGAGCGTTGAATGATTTATAATTCGGTGTGGGCGATTTAACATTTGGGAGTATTGTGAAAGGCATAACTTGAGTTTAAGCAAATACAAAATATCCTTGACACGAGTATCATGAACCCAAATATAATTTTGATGGCTCTCTGATGTTTTTCGCATTGTGTTGTTCAGAGTTCACGCTAAGCATAGTGATCGCCAATAATTACCAATTTAGTTAACGAAACGCCAGTAAAAAGCTAATATTATAATGTACTTTTAACTGTAAAACATAAACAGGGGTCACTGTTTAACTCAAAAACATTTAATTGTCATCCAAAAATGCTTTCATTTAACTCGACTCGGGCGCCCCATTGCGAACATTACAATGGAAACGGATTTAATTCATGTTGCTGAAGGCGATTTTTGATGGGTCAAGGTCACGGCATGAGCCGCGGATTACCGCGAAAAATTCAAAATGGCGGGACTTTTATATTGATATACAGCCTGACACGGTTAACTTTGCAATAGTTGGCATCACCGCTTGAGATATTGGGAATGCCAGTACAAATTAAAACCCTAGACGTAGGCTTTATTTGAAACTATGAATATATTATTATCTGAACATTCTAATCAATTTAAAAAATAAAACATAAAAATGCACACCATTGGGATAAATTATTATACAAAAAAGAATCATCGAAAAAACAAAAACATTTTAGTTATATTGTTATTAAAGCTGACAACAACAGTTTATCTCGGGAATGCTGGGTATCTGCAGCGTTAGTTCGAGGAGGGATCTGGCATTACTGCTTTTAGCTCATAAACTCTTAAACGGTGTATTATTAATAGTTGAGATCCAGGCGGAAATTGGATTTTATGTCCCTGACAATTTCACGCGAGGCCATCAACACAGGCTTCTGTTTCTTCCCAGGTGCAGAACTAACTTACTAATGGTGATGCCCCTGGGAAGACTAACTAGGTTAATTAACTGCCTCGCAGGAAATTTGGATATTTTTCACATAAACAAGTTTAAGCAAGAACTAAGTATTCAGTTTTAACTTTATTATGTACTATTATAATGTTATAATTATGATTGCCATTTTTTGTGTTTTTTTATCGCTTTTGCAATGTAATTGGTCTAAAACTATTATTGCAAAATAAAATGAAAATAAACACAACTTAAACGGGCGGAAGCTCGACTCAATACTAGAATTATCGGTACTGTTTTTTATTGGTTTTGATTATATGAATTGAAAAAACCTTAGAAAATAGGTCCGTACATCCCTTTTCATAGGTTTCCCCATTTTACAACAGCGGTACACGACCCGCAGCCCGCGAGACAATTCGTGCGGCCCACTTGGCTAAATAATTTTTTTTTAAACATGTTATACCTCATACGATCTATCAAGTAATTAGTGTCGGTGGAGCCTATTTATAAATATCGCACCAAACAAATAGATGAGAGCAGGAAGTTTTTGAAAAAAAATCGAGGAACCGGTTTGTTGGACCCCCAAATTATAAGCTACGACCGTCACCGATAACGATAATAATGATTTTCGGTGGCTACCTCTCCCCCCCACCTCCCTAAAATTAAATTAAATCCCTAGAAATGTAAAATCGTGATTTTCGCTGGCCAACCCTACCTCCCCTCTTGGAGTAAAAATATACATGGAGAGGTACCTTTGCGAAACAGTGTATTCAGTATTGTTGACTTTATACTGACTCGATAGAAAGAGACAAAGATATGATAAAGGAAGTTAGATAGCCTATTAGTTACAGCCAACATGGAATTCAGACATTTTTAATAAAAATATTTGAACACTTTAAACAAAACAATATTAATACACCATTAAAATGATTTGTAAAGTCAAAGTATCACACAGACACTAACAACAGAAGGTTTTCCTAAATAATGCTAGAAGTTTTTTGTTGATTTTATATCTTTTTATCATTAAAAAAGTGAAAATTCTTAAGTTCGGTCAAAAATATTTAAAACTGTTGAAATACATGTGATGTTTTATAACCTTTGTTTGGTCGTATTTGAACATTCACGCATAGCACCACATATCACCATCATGTTTGATTTATTTGTATAACCAATGCAAGCTTTTTAATCAACACAAATGTAGGAAATAACCTCAAAATCCGTTGACGTAAGTTATACGACTCGATGATGTGAAGTTGGCGCGGACGGAGAACATTCTTACATACTTAGAAGTGCTGTAATATTACATAAAGACTTTTCTTGTCTCTTTCTCGCTCATGGTATATGACGTAAAAACCCGGAGAAAGTGATTTATCGCAAATTTGTATTGGTGGGTAAATATAAAATATAAACTTTCTCTCCATGTATATTCATTCTCCAAGCTCCACTCCCCCATGAAAGTTTAGTAGTTCAAAATTTTCGCACTTCTTGTTTAGAAACACTTCAACGTGTTTAATAAACATTTGTGCAAAACGTTTTACTCGACCTCACACACTTTTTGATACACTTATCTTAAAATAAGATGTTCCAATAGATTAGTTCGACCATGTTGACCTTGTATTATTTTTCAATAGTGAGTCTGGAGATTGGGGGGTTCGCATCCCACGCAAAACTAACCAATCCTATTGCAATTTTTTAATAAAATAAATGTTGTGATATCTCACTAAAAACTCTGGCATATAATTAAGACAGCTTTGAAGTGTGTTGTGTGTGTGTGAAAACAGTGTTAGAACATTGAACCCTTGTGAAACCGGGTAGTAACTAAAAGTATATCTTTTACGTACCTGAAAGTAACATCGAACGTACGATCCGAAGGGGGGTGACGTAGTTACCCCATTTGATCTTGCTTACTAAAACCTTTTCGTGACATAATCTTAGGTAATTTGTTTTTTGGAAATACTTAGAAGTATATTCATAATATTTCAGTTATAATTATCTAAGATATCGCACTAAACTCTCGTTCGGGGTTACATTAGAACCCCCGTTCAGAACGGGAGTGATATTATGTATCCATACAATAATTTGATTTGTAAATTGGCATTCGTACTAGTACTGTGTCAAAACATAACTAACCGTTGGAAATAACAGCTAGATGCCGTCAACGTCCAACGCCATTGACGAAGATTTGCGCCAACAGTCGGATATCAATGGCTATTTAAGAATATTATTTAACACAACGCAGTTTCAACACTCACTGATTAAATGATTATGTACCTAATGTTTTAGCTTTAGCGCCAAATAAACAACAAGGTGTGAGAGTTACTCCGTGAACGATATTATGCGTAATTTGGGATGATCTTTTGGTCGTTTGCCTCCCTACTTAACGTCTTTGTGGATTTTATTATCCGAAACGGCCGATACTAGCGCCTAGCGTCAAGAAAATCTACCGGCGGTAAGTAAAATATAGCGGTTGCGTTATAAAATAACACCCTCAACGGCACCAACTGTTTTAACTCTCCCAACAGAGTGTTGTTATTATTATTATTCAATTCAATATCGTCATGTCGACGTCGGCGTTATTTCCAACGGTTATATTCAACAGTTGACAGTTGTTAACGATAACGGCATTGGAGTTTTTTAGAATTATCGTCAACGCCCAGTACTAATTCGTACTGTCGTGACCAGAGTTTACAAAAAACAACATTTCGGAAATGAGAAAATCCATGGAAAAAACGGTTCGTTCGTTTATCATTTCATCATTTGGCCGCCTGCAAATATAAGTGTGTTAAGCTTCAAGTCTGGTATTATTTACTCGTTTTACTCCTATAGTGCTCTGTGTAATTTGCATGAAACTCACAGAAGTTTAAAAAAAATAATTGGGGTAATGATGGTTTTATTACGTGGCTGTTGTTTTTTGTATAATCCTCGCGAATTTCGGCGAGAATCGTCTGACATGTAAATAAGTAGATAACTACCCACTCAGACGCTCGAGCAAAACATTACGTTAGTATTATTTCACATAGAATAAATCTCGAAAGAGGTACAGATCGACACTCTTTGTGAATTCAAAAATGGATTTAAAAAACAGTTTGTTTGTTATTTCCTCATTCGTCCGCCAGTAAGTTAAGAAACTAAAGCGATAGAAATACAAATTTTTGGTTGCCGTAAGTGGGAACGCATGGAGAGATATACCTTGGAGTAACAATGTATGGAGAGAGAGCTAATTATTTTTACCCAACCTATACAAACTTGCGATAAATCGCATTCTCCGGGTTTTTAAGTCGTTCACCATGAGAGAGAAAGAGACAACAAATATAATACACCGCTTCTATGTCCTGTCACGATGATCTTGGGCTCCTGGGTCACCGCGGGACTCCGCCCACATTTTTTATTATGCCACTAAACTTGACACAACTAAACGGTTTTTTAGATTATATGCTATATTTTTGTTGATAAAAATACTGTAAAAAAGTGGCTATACGAATACACAAAAATATTATGTCGATATGTGAAATGAATGGATGTATAAATACCGTAGCCTTAGTCTTAGCCACGCCCAGGTGCGCCGAGTCATGTTAAAATTATCAAAAACAAGTCCAAAACTAACTTCACTGCTTTGGATAGATACTACTCTACCAACTCTATGGCAAAAACATAGGATAGGACTTGTTGGTTTTAGAAATAGACAACGTGTTAGGTTCTCACCTTTTCGTTTATCATCCAGTCCTCACCTATCCCGCCAATTTTCCATTTGGTTTATTATTGAACAACCTTGCAAAAAAAAAGAAGAAGAAGACGTTATTGGTGATCGTCGTGTCGCGGGTTGGTGCCCGCACTTTCATCGCTTCGTCGTCGGTCGTGCAGGTTGTGTTGTTGATCGCAACATAGTGTTCAAGAAGAATTCAAGCATTCGAAAACATCGGTGAGTGAATTGGCTTAAATCCTCATTTTATCTACAATAAACAATCGAACCTTCCATCAAGAAGTCTTCGTTTTACAGTCCATCTAATTCAATGTTCATCCGAAGCTGAAACGCATTCGGTGTTTATCGCAGTTTTTGGATGCACCAGGACTCATCAATTATTCAATAGTAAAAAATATTTTCGAAAAAAGGGTGTTAAAACCCGAAAAGCCTTAACCACTTTCGAAGGCCATACAAAATACTGGAAGGGTTATGTACTCACGATTATGATCCGAAGGGTAAAGATAATGTGATCACGAGAAAGGAGGTACGCCGCTAAAATCGATTTACATTATATCCCGAAACCCACAAAAGCACATATTCTCTTTCAATTTACATAATATTATCCAAGTTTACCCTCAGACCAGTGGTTCTAAACCAGTGTTCCGCGACCTTGTGTTCCGTCAAATGTATATCTTTGGTACTTTGTATTTTTTGTGAAAAATCACCTCAATCTAGACTAAAAACTGTAGAAATGAGATCCCTGAGGCGTATGTGCGGTAAAACCATGTATGACGGTGTTAAAAATGTAGATATCCGGAAAGAATGCAAGGGTGATTTAAGCGTAATGAATAAGATTATTAATGGTAAGAAAGGAACGCTTAGATGGTGAGAATCCAACTGCTCGGAGCCAGTGGAGCTATGGATTCCCCAAATCGAGAAGGAAGAGGCTGATGGGAGTGGGGGAGGGAAAGTAAAGGCGTGAGAGGAAAGTTGGGAAGTATCTGGTTCTTCAGATCTAGTCGGTACACATAGGTAAAAACATTCAAAGCAATTTTGTGATTCTGAATGGCAAAATCTCACCATAGTCCAGTCATTATATACATTTGGAAATGCAAATGAACCGAACTGGATGATTTTTATATATTGTGTAGAGGGGGCTTAGAAAAGCTTAACTTGAAATATTCGACAAAAATTTCCTGGTAGCATTTTCCTCCATCTTGAAAAAAGGGATAAATTTTGTTTTTTTGCGATAACTCGGCTCTCCGTCATGGTACGAGAATTATGATAACTTACTTTTTTGTTGCTTTTTTTACGCTCTACAATTTAGTTTTTATTTGATTTTTTCCCCTATTATTCATCGTTGTTTTGAGGAATCGAACGTGAAAGTAAAAAATAAGAGATTGAAACTCGTTTTTTGCTGTTTTCTCCTTTCTCGTAATACGTATCGAAAAAATGTTCATTATTAAACTTGTAGAGCATTTTGATAACTTTTTTTTCAGACAAAAATTATATTTTTAGCGCGCCGTAAAGTCGAGCGGAGCGTCGCCACGCTATAAATTTTATCGCACAAAATAAAATTTACCTAACATAAATATAAAATAAACTTATCAATGACAAATGTGTTTGTTTATTTCACGTATTGTTCTAACCCAAAACACGTATTTTCCTGGGCGATCTATTCGGAATCTAATGGCAATGACATCAATCTATTCCTGGATAGGAAAACAAGTCGTTCAAAAATACACCTAGGTATGCAGCGATCAAACATGGGAACTCGTTTTTATCTCATTTCGACGAAATATTGTGACTTTTCGTTGCACTCGATATTTTTTAGGGATTTTTGGATGGTGAGTACCTACCCGAACAAACTTTTATACGATGCAAGTTACTTTTCGAAATTGTTGTATAATAGATGCATGAGTCATTTTAGTAAAAAAATGAAGTACAGCTTGATAAGTTTAACCCTGCAGCCACCTAAGGGAGGAACTAACGAAATATTTTGAAAATCCATATTTTTTGCATTTGAAGAATCAACACTAGTCACGCCAACGGCTGCGAAGTTAACCATGTCAAGCGTTACCTACCTGCATATGTGGTGTTTCGTTCGTGTTATTTTATCGTCGCTGGAAAGGCAAAAGGGCTTAAGCGACACTTTGGTCAAAAATGAGTTTAAAATACAGTGTTAATCAGTTCTTTTTTCTGCATCGAAAGCTCTGACTCTCGTTTGATTCTGAAGACTTGTAGCCCTTCAGCTATTTAACATATATTTACCATTTGAGAGAAGGTTTGACTGAAGCGACACAAGTTTGGGTCTTGTTTAAACCTTTTTGTGACTTCTGGTTACTCAGTGAGAGCATTTAGTTACCTGAGTAAACCCAACCAGGAACTGAAGACTTATGAATTTTATTGTAAAACGAAAAAAAATATTTTTTTCTGCATCGAATGCTGACTTTCTTCGTCTGTTTTGCCATCGGCCATGAGACTCCAGTAATATTTTTACGATCTGCGAAATGTTTGTCGTGAACGCGTTTCATAACTAAATACTTTCAGGAAAAACATTAAATGTTGTCATAAATTATTTTGAATAACATTTGTTTTCCTTGAACGCTCGAGAGAGGGTCCAAAAAGCAAATCCGAAACGAATTACAGTATAGTAAATAATCCGCGTAATACCAAAAAAACAAATAAAGTCTCTTATTAAGTCATAGTGTTTTGTTGATTGCGATAGCCCTTTCGATAGCTATATCCATCGCGAAGAACTCAATAATGAAGTAACAAAATGACTTAAGTTGCATTCGGTAAGCATTGTATTTCAATTATTATATGAATTGCTAAACATGGAAGCAATTATTGCAAATGTATCATTCCTATAAATAATTAATACAATGCATCTGACAATAAAAAGCAAGTATGCCGTATCCACTCACAAAGAAACTATGCCTAAAGAATTGAAGATTTGATCGTGGATTCTAAACCAAATACTTGCACTGAATATGAAATGTTTGACCAATAACGTCACTTAGTCGTAATGGTCACCAAAATAATCTCGATATCGTGCCAACAGTGTAAATTAATTTTATTTATTGATTTTCGTGCGTGTTTCCCTTTCATAACCTTCCGAGCCCTCTTCGTTCTTTTTCTAAATTTGTCCAAGTTACATGGTTATTTTAGCACTAGATTATGGTATACGAGTATTTAAATGGTATCTAAGATGAAAAATGTGGAAAATTGAGGCCCAAATTCGACACAAGGAATTATTGATGTGTGAAATTGTAGCGTTAAATCGAATTCAGCATTTTAACAGGACATGATAATGAGACAATACAAAGTGCAAGTGAAATATTGAGAAAGGCAATAAATGAATATGTATAAAAAGTAACTGAGGTAGCTAGTAGGTCACTGCCACCTCAGGAGACGCATGCAGCTGTTGGGAGTGGAAAACACCAAAAGCTGTAGGAAATGTGAAGAGGATATGGAAACTCCAATTACGGATCAATTCAAACTGACGAACAGTGACGGGTTTCCCTGTGCCCTGTGGAACGACTCAAAACCACACGGCTGCGTGTCAGCCCTTAGAGCAATAATATACAAGAGGTATAGCTGTAGATCGATCTGTAGTCAGTTTTTACTTTTACCTTGAAGTAACTGACACGGTTGGAAAAGGGCGTGGCTAAGACTGGGGCTACGGTATTTGTATATCCATTCACAGCACATGTCGACATAATGTTCTTGTTTATTCGTATAGCCACTTTTTTACAGTATTTTTATCAATAAAAATATAGCATATAAACAAATAAACCGTTTAGTTGTATCAAGTTTAGTGCCATAATAAAAAATGTGGGCGGAGTCCCGCGGTGGCCCAGTAGCTTAAGATCATTGCGTCACTACGTAAAAGCGGGGAATTAAATTTGTTGTCTCTTTTTCTCTTATGGTGTACGATGTAAAAACCCAAGGGAAAGTGTTTTTCCGCAAGTTTGTGTAGGTTGGGTAAAAATAATTAGCTATCCCTCCATATATTGTTACTTCAAGGTGTCAGCAATGAACGTCAACGTCCCGCCTTGGGGAAGAAGAGTTCCAATACAAACGGAGTCACGCTGTGGAACCAAGAGATATTGCCAAACCTTGGAGTTACAAGTAAGGAGTAACATATGGAGAGAGAGAGCTAATTATTTTTACCCAACCTATGCAAACTTGGGATAAATCACTTTCTCCTGGTTATTACGTCGTACACCATGAGAGAGAAAGAGACAACAGAAAATTCGCAAAATATCACACCGCTTTTAGGTAAGCAACAATGTTCTCCGTATCCCGCGTCTCCGGTGACTCCGCCCACAGGTTTTGATATGCAACTAAACTGGACATAACTCAACGGTTTTTTAGGTTATATGCTATATTTTTGTTTATAACAATACTATGAAAAAGTGGTTAAACAAATAAATGCTACATTATGTCGACATGTGCTATGAATGGATGTATAAATACCCTAACCCTAGTCTTAGCCACACCCGAGTCAGGCAAAAACCATCAATACTGACTACAGATAGTGCAGAAGCGCTCCCTCCTGTATATATTGAGTGCCAAACACTAGAAGACCCGGTGGACTTAATTAAAGGGATGGGCAACTGACAAGGGATAAGGTAAAACATGGGAAAAACCACAATAAAGTTGAGCGTCAATTTTAATCAGATAATGCAACAAACAAGGATTATTAAAAGAAAAATCCCAGACAGTTTATTTAGGTAGAAGTACTCAAAATAAAATAAATAACGCGTTAAATAAATACCCAACACTACCATAACAGTGACTTTTCTAAAGCCTTTGATACCGTTAACCATGACATCTCATTGAACAAGTTGTCAACGATAGGGTTTTCTTTACGACTCCTCATATTCTTTTCCAACTATTTGACACAGAGAAAGCAATTTGTGTCACACGGAATATACACGTCAAAAATATTCTATGTGCTCTCTGGAGTACCTTAGGGTTCTAATTTAGGTCCGCTCCTCTTCTCTATATTTATAAATGATATTTCAGAAGTTATTCTGCATTCAAGGTCTCTTCTTTTCGCGGATGACCTAAAAATATTCATTGAAATACAAACTTTAGAAGACTGCAATCGACTCCAGTCAGACATTAATAGAATTGTTGACTGGAGTAAAAGAAATCGGATTGAGTTCAATATTTCTAAATGTTTCATTTTGTCTTTCACAAGGGCGTATCATACTTGGTTTTACCGGTATACTATGAACGATCAAAGTTTAAAACGTGTTTCCACTATGAAGGATCTTGGGATCATGTTTGATAGGCGAGGGTTCAGAAGAAATTTCTGAGATTTCTCTACTTGAGGGAGTACGGTTACTACCCGTGGCTCTATCCGACTGAGTTTCTCTCGGGTATGCTGGGAACAAACCATCTACGCGTCAGAAGGGATGTGTACATCGTCACCCATTTCTTCAAATTGATACGTGGATGTTTCGAAAACTTAGCTATCATGGAGAGCATTAACTTTTATGTTCCCGATGGTTATCGCCGTCATCGACAGCATAGATTGTTTTATATCCCGGCCTGCAGGACTAACTTGCCAATGATCATGCCGGTGGGGAGGGCACTCTTGCTGTTGAATCGAATCGCTTCGGATATCGATATGTTTTGCATCAGCGAAACTGTATTTAAACAGCAAGTTTTATTGCTGCTTGCTTAACTTGTATTTACTATATATCTATTCTGTTTAGTTATAAAATCTTGTCTTATATTGTATATTATATGCAGTGTACTCTGTTTTTTGTTTACTCCATATATTTTTTTTTCTACATATCTTTGATAACGCCTTAAAATTTTATTTTGTAATGTTATTAAAATGAATAAAGAAATTTAATTGAATTGAATAATGCAGACTGCAACTTCAGGCCTATCAAAAAAACCTCAAGCAAAATATTGCATAATGTTCGAGCACTTTGTGTTTGATTCATTGTCGAATGCGATAATACACGACCGCGTCGCTTGCGGTGCAATATAATATAGCGAGAGTATAATATTATATCGAGTGTGTACTGCACTTCGAGGTCGTGTCGATAAGGAACCAGTCATAAAGTGCAGCACACAGGAAATCATATTAACGTTGCAAATGGATGCAGTTGAAGGTCACACACTTCTCGAATGGGAACAAAATGATTTAAAAAATTAAAGGCTGAATGAAAGAAAGTACGATAATAACAGAGATGCAAAACTAGGTGGACTAGTTTTTTTTTTTACATGTATACCGCACAAGAGTCTCAACTGCTCCCAACCGTCTAGAGCCAGTGAGACTATGGCATCCCCAATAGGGGTATGTTGTGAGGCTGTAGGTGGTGGGGAGGGGAAGGAGATGAGGAAGGGAAAGGTTGGGAAGTACCTGGCTATTCAGATCTAGTCACCAAACACGGCTGAAGCCATTTCAAGCAACGTTTCGATTCTGAATGGTGGTCTTTCACCAGGGCGATACTTAGAGTATCTACCACTCTGTGTAGTGGAGCTAGACGACCTCCATAGCGGTAAACTCCTCAGCTCTGGAACCCGAGGTCACGGGTTCGAAATCTTTCGCGGGTAAATAAAAAAATATTAAATATAGCTTTGTATAAGACCACATATTTTATTTTTTATTTTTATGACCGACCGGTTACGCTTAGCCTAAGCATCATTGACGTTTTGCCTCTTTCTTATCTGTTATCTGTCTCTTTCTCTCTATTATTTTGTTATGATTTAAATGTTATTCTTTTGTTTTCTTACTGTTCTCTTAATTTTATTTTATATTTTGTTTTCCCTCTGTATGTGTGAGTATATATAACCACACACTATGTATTTTTTTTTTTTTAAATTTTGTTACCTGATGATGCTAAGCAAAACCGGTCGGTCATAAAAAATAAAATAAAATCTGAGGTATTTTACAAAGTTATTATTTAATTTTTTATTAAATATGTCAAACCACAAAGTGACTGCTTTCTACAAAAATATAAAATATTATTCTATTTGTTTTAATAAATAATAATTTCCCAAGTGGAAAATGTCTGACTGATAGCAAAAACTAAGGAAAAAAGAGTATGTTGGGTTTTCCAAGAAAATGTGGTCCAGAAAGCGGTTGGCAAAATAAGAGAAATTAATTAATTTTTCTAATAATTATTATTTAAACGAGAAAATATGAACAAAAAAACTGTAGATATTGCTACGTAATCCAAAACACCTATTTTATTCAGTTGATATGAAAATCCATATTGGCAAGCATATCCGTTGATGTATAAATAGACATACTTGGTAGACGGAAGCATCCTTCGGGTTTAATTCATCGTTAGTAATGCTATCATCTGATACCTGATATCATCACCGAAAGCAGCATCTCTGAGTAAAATAATTTTAACTCACTATTTGCATAAAATATGGTTTTAATGCTATTTACTCTGTCAGCGCTGCAAGTCTGGAAGCATAATTATTGCAATTATCATTTTCTGTTGTGAAAATGGTTGGCAGCGTTGATTTGGCTGAGAAAACTTAAAAAATGAACTCATTCTTAGAATATATAGAGTGTTATCTATGCAAAGCAGTGTAGTCAGTTTTTTTATGATTTTTACCTGACTCGGCGGACCTGGGCGTGGCTAACACTAAGGCTAGGGTATTTATACATCCATTCATATCACATATCGACGTAATGTTTTTGTTTATTCGTATGACCATTTTTTCACCGTATTGTTATCAACAAAAATATAGCATATAATCTAAAAAACCGTTTAGTTGTGTCAAGTTTAGTGGCATAAAAAAAATGTGGGCGGAGTCCCGCAGTGACCCAGGAGCCCAAGATCATCGCGACAGTACATAGAAGCGGTGTATTATATTTGTTGTCTCTTTCTCTCTCACGGTGTCCGACGTAAAAACCCGGAGAAAGTGATTTATCGCAAGTTTGTATAGGTTGGGTAAAAAAAAATAGCTCTCTCTCCCTGCATTGTTACTCCAAGGTTTTAATACATTATATACACCATGTTAAATTAAAACATAAATTCACGAGAAAAACATAAATATGTAAAAATTGATAATGGAGGATATTAGGCCTCATGTCCTACAAAAGGCCACCAAGAGGGAGTCCATCCAGGCAGCATTAAGATTAATGATGGGGGCAATATCTTCTTTCAAATCCCTACCTACCTAATAAAGTACCAACCTATAATGTACACATATTAGCCGACATTATTCTGTATTTAAAATGGGTGGATTAAAATCAACTGACATCTTCCGCGGTGACCCAGGAGCCCAAGATCATCGCGACAGTACATAGAAGCGGTGTATTATATTTGTTGTCTCTTTCTCTCTCACGGTGTACGACGAAAAACCAGGAGAAAGTGATTTATCGCAAGTTTATATAGGTTCGGGTAAAAAGAATCAGCTCTCTCTCCATAAAACTAAGCGTGTGCGGGTTATTAGACTAATAAATTAACTGTACTTAATCTAATATACGATCATCAGATATCTTTTATTTTTATCAAGCTCGCAGACGTGAGTATTGTTAATATTTATAAACTAGTTGTTATTCGTGAAAAATCACGGGATGTAACATGACTTGCCAAGAAAAAATATTGTTTGCTTCAATCCACCCATTTCAAATATAAAATAATGTCTGCTATAATACATTATAGGTAGGTGCTTTATTAAATAGGTGGAGACTTAAAAATATGCCACGCACGTACGTAATTACAAAGTTTTTTTTTTATAGTTATTAGTTAGGTGTCCGGATATTGCAAAATCTACATAGTCGATGCTAAAAGTAAAAATAAATCTACACGTAATAATTCGTTTTCAGACTCACATATCCTTAAATTCATAAAAGAATCTCAACGTAATCTGTGTCTCGACGAATCACCTTTAGATATACAAATTTTAACCAAATCCTGTACTGTACGACGAATACAAAAAGTTCATTTTTTAATTTCGCTCCCATGCCCTAAATCGGAAAAAAAAATAAATCATAATTATAATCTGAAGTTAATAAGAGTGTCTATCTGATAGGACTTGTAAGGTAAGTATGTTCCTGTATATTTTCTCGTTTAAACTAGGAATTAATATGTAATAAGATTTGTACAGCGCCCTTGAGGTGATTTTTCACAAAAACGGCGCTATACAAATCATCCAAATATTATTATTATTATAGTCGATGCTGCGAAAATCTATAACACTAAAACAGGTTATTTTTTGTACAAATGTGACGAGAATGTGAATAGAATCAAGAAAGGGACGCTTAGATGGTTTGGGCATGTAGAGCGAATGAACGAAGAAAGGAGTGTGAAAAGAATATATGATGCTAAAGTGAAAGGAAGAAGAAGTCGAGGAAGCCCGAGAAAGACATGGCACGATCAAGTAAATCAAATACTTGAATCGGGTCATGTGAAGAGTCAGAATAAAAGAAGAGTATGTATGAGACGATGTATGAATGTGAATGAAGCAAGGATTGTGTGCCAAGACAGAGTTATATGGCGGTCCGTCCTCTCTGCCTACCCCTGCGGGGAAACGGCGTGATGGTTAGTTAGTTAGTTGTGACGAGAAATTAAAATTTTTAACTAAATGTTAATAAAATAAAAAATCCCACCGAAGATTAATAATTAATTATCGTAACTTCGTGGTCAAGAAACGAATGCGTAACAGTGGAATAATTTACCGGCTGTTATGTATATTGCTCTTTCTTAGATCCCTCGCCGCCCCCTTACTGCCATATTGTTGTCACTACGGCCCCTGGATCTCAACATCGCCCCGGGGGCGCCGTTAGCACCAACTAAAAGGATCACTGGTCAAAGGCTTCAATATGATTTGAATTAATTAGACCGGTTAGTAGGTGAGTGGATAAACGCGTCGGATTCAAATTCCTCTGCTAGCAAAGTCCTCCGTCATTGCACAAGCAACACCTTCCGCTCATTATTGTTAATGTTGCAACTTATCCAGTTCAACATTCCTTGCCGTAGACTCAGAAACAATGAATTGCTGTTCCTCAATCATCACAATACTGATTATGGGTTTAATTCTCCAATGTCCAGAATGTCAAGACTTGTTAACTCAAGCCATGGTCTTGAAATTTTTGGTAGCAGTCTAAATGATTTTTGTCATTCTTTACGACTCTACCAAAACTTTGACTAGACCATGGCTTGAATTTTTCTCTTTTGTTTATTTTGCCCTATTATTGTCATTGCTTCTTTTATAATTATGTATATGCTATTCCTTCTCCGTTGCTCTTTTTTCCATTTCGTGTTTTATATGTCTTTTGTAATTGAACTTTAGTCTGTTAATTTATAAATAAATTATGATGGCAGAAGGAGTTTTGCAAATATTGTCAGGTTTATTCGTAACCCGGGAATATTTGTCTTCCTTTAATTTAAAACAAATATACATTGTAAGTAATTATAGGCGTCGCACCGAATGTCGAGTCGAACACAGTACTCACACATATGCATTGCTTGCATACACCGTGTTTCAAATAGTAGGTGTAACAATAAGTACGCGTAAGTCAAATAAAGTGCTGTTTCTGAGGAAAGTTTGACAAGGACATCCCTGTCGGAATTGTATACGTATGCACACCAATACACACAATTTTATTTGTTGTTTGGTCAACTCAAATTGCGCAACTTATAGATACTAATAACTCTAATGATGTAATGGATATTTCAACATTTCAATGATGTTTAATTCTACATTATTTTAACATCACAATATACATATATAAATGCCATCTGACCAGCTCATGATGCAAACGTAAATACTTTGGGATAATCAACACCCACGCCAATAATTAGAGCATCATTCCTTGCATTCCAAGCGTCCCGATACACGTGTAAATCTGCCAAATGCAGCCATCTTTTGATAACACGGGCATCCTCGTCTTTGTAACGACACAATATCACTTACTGTTTGATCATTTGAATTGCATTCCAAATGTGACATTTAAAACGACTGCTGTTGTTTTTTCAACGCCGTAAAACAAATGACAGGCGGCCATCTTGAATAAATCCCAGGCTTCTCTACTACGCTTAGAGTAACAATTACTCTAAGCAACTACGCTCGCAACTCTGAAGAAACCTTGGAGTAACAGTAGTCTATGGAGAGAGAGCCAATTTTAGAGTATATAGAGTGGTATCTTTCCAAGGCAGTGTAGTCAGTTTTTGATGATTTTTACCAGACTCGGCGGACCTGGGCGTGGCTAAGACTAAGGCCAGGGTATTTATACATCCATTCATATCACATATCGACATACTGTTTTTGTTTATTCGTATAACCACTTTTTCACAGTATTGTTTTCGACAAAAATATAGCATCTAACCTAAAAAACCGTTTAGTGGCATAATAAAAAAATTGTGGGCGGAGTTCCGCGGTGACCCAGGAGCCCAATAGTACATAGAAGCGGAGTATTATATTTGTTGTCTCTTTCTCTCTCATGGTGTGCGACGTAAAAACCCGGAGAAAGTGATTTATCGCAAGTTTGTATCGGTTGGGTAAAAATAATTAGCTCTCTCCATACATTGTTTCTCTATGGAGCTAATTATTTTTTTCAAAATACAAATTTGGGATAAATCACTTTCTCCGGGTTTTTACGTCGTACACCATGAGAAAGAAAGATACAGCAATTTTTCCCAAATTATCACATCGCTTTCAAGTATTGTAAGGATGTTCTTCGTGTCGCGCGTCTCCATTGACTCCGTCCACATGTTTTCATATGCGACATAAATGGACATAAGTCAACGATTTTTTAGGTTATATGATATATTTTTGTTTATAACACTACTGTGAAAAAGTGGTTATACAAATAAACAAAAACATCATGTCGACATGTGCTATGAATTGATGTATAAATACCCTAGTCCTAGCCACGCCCAGGTCTAGCCGAGTCCGGCAAAACTCATCAAAACTGACTACAGCGGCGTTCTCTCTTGTATATTATTGCTCTGAGGGCGAAACATTGAAGACTTTGAGAATACATTAGTATTTACTACAATATAAAGCAATATATTTGTGTGCGCAAGGAATAACGGAATGAGTCAATAAACGCAGATGTTCAGGCGAGCCAAAACAAAATTTAGCAATTTCGTTTTTTGTATGTAATCATGTCATATGTCACAATTCCTTTTTCAAAAAATAATAGCATATTTTATTATTTTCTAACTCATCTCATTTTTCCTTGATAGATATGTATCCAAGGAACAATTCTGCATACTTTACTGGCTTAACAAAATAAGTGTATAATATAAAAAAAACATGATTTTTTTTAACAAACTTACGTAAACAATAATTTAAAAAAGAACAAGCTGCCTGTGTGTGGATTATACAGGGTAAAATTGATTTAAGAGTCATATACTTACAGGTTCTAAATAAAAATGGACGCGTCATACGTGAACAGCATATACAAATTAAAAGTCAATTAACAATAATCATAAAAAATAGTAAGTAAACAGATAATATAATCAAAACATAATGGTCTCAGTTGTTTGTTTAAAATGATGAACTTATAGAAATAAGATTGGAGCATGTCATTCAAAAAAAAAAAATTAAGATAAAAATGGTTATCTGTTCAAGAGAGAGTGACAACATTTGAAAAAGTTTGACCAATTTAAGGCTGATTCACACCAACGTCCGGTTCCGCTCAGTGCCGATATTGTTCCGCAAGAAAACTTATTGATATGGTATGAATATCAATCAAGGAGTATGTGCCAAGACAAATTTGTGTAGCTGTATATCCTTCTGCCCACCCTTGTGATATTTAACTACTTAGTTAGTTAGTTAAATAATTATTTTTAATTCTAAAAATACTAACATCGCAGATTTTTTTTTATCAAAAACCATTTTTTTTATCACTAAATAATATTTTTATTAATTATTAATTATTAAAAATATTATTTAGTGATAAAAAAATGGTTTAAAAAAAAATCTGCGTTGTAAGTATTTTTACACTTCAAAATAATTATTTAACTAAATAAGTAGTTAAATATCACAAGGGTGGGCAGAATGATTTACTGCCATACAACTTTGTCTTGGCACATACTCCTTGATTGATTTTCATACCATATCAATAAGTTTTCTTGCGGAACAATATCGGCACTGAGCGGAACCGGACGTTGGTGTGAATCAGGCTTTAACGTGAAGAAAGGGAAAATTGTCATTTTTTTTAATAGTTAAATCACACTATAATCCCAACTGCTCCCAACCGTCTCGAGCCAGTGGGACTATAGCAACAAATAGAAATAAATTTGTGAGGCTGAAGGTAGTGGGGAGAAGAAGGAAATGGGGAAGAGGAAGGTTGGAAAGTGCCTGACTGTTCAGATCTTACCAAACACGGCTAAAGCCACTCCCAAGCAACGTTTCGATTCTGAATGGTGGTCTTTCCCCAGGGCGATACTTAGAGTATCTACCACTCTGGAACGTACCGCAAATATACTGTTTATTATTTTATATGAATTAAATGTAAAATAACGCATATGAATGAAATAAAATTTATTTGCGCACGCCGAGATTTGAACCCGCGCCCTCTGGATTCGCAGTCGAGCGCCTTAACCACTCGGACACGGGGGCCGTCAACTTTATTTCGCGCATATCAGCCACGCCCACGACACGATTCTGTCGGTTCATCTCTTCAGTAGACGTATTGCCAGTCGGTCCTCGTAGATTATTCCACTCCACGCGAGTTTTGTAACACGTTTATCAGATGACAATACGAATAAAAAGACACCTGGTCTGCCTCGCAAAATGTGCCAAGGGTACCCTCGAAATATATTCTAATTTCCACCGAAGAAAAACAGTCATTTCTTTAGCGGCGAAATTCTCTTTGAAATATTAATTATAAACTACCTACCTGACAAACAACTGTTACGGGCAACCCCGAAAAACAACTCATCAGTAGGTACCTACGTATGAGAAAGGGTAATAATAATCTCGCTGAAGGACAACACTTGATGGGAATTAGAACAGTAGACATAATGGGTTATTTTCTGCTCTGCTAAGTTGGTAAGCTTTCTCGAGAACTTCCCGAAACACTTGAAATACCGTCGGAACATGTTTCCCCAGGGGCGGATCTACATCGAGCAAATCCCGCAAACGCATTTTTTTAATTTATGTAAATACCAACCATACATGTTTAAAGTTTCCCGGCTACGAATTCTAAGGTCGCGGATTCGAATCCCAGCGTCAATAAATTTAATTTAATGTGTTATTTCATATAATTATAGTATTATTATTGAAATGTAAAAAAGAGCAACAGAGAAGGAATAACACTTACATAATAATAAATGAAGCGATGACAAAAATAAGACAAAATAAACATAAGAGAGAACATTCAAGCCATGGTCTAATCAAAGTTTTGGTAGAGTCGTAAAGAATGACGAAAATCATTTAGACTGCTTCCAAAAATTTAAGACCATGGCTTGAGTTAACAAGTCTTGACATTCTGGACATTGGAGAATTATATCCATAATTAGTATTGTGATGATTGAGGAACAGCAATTCATTGTTTCTGAGTAATAATAATAATAATTTTCATAATAACAATCAATTTCAATTATCATACATTAAATCCACTTTTGCTAAAAAACACGAATCCTTTCTCACAACTCTCTTATTCAACATCTTCCTAGAAGAAACCTCTCAACACATAAATCAAAACAACCTAAAATGGTTATATGAAAACTTCCACCCTTAGCTAATAAACAAAAAAGGAATTGCACTACCAAGTTACTTGTGTCATTTAAAATTAAACACATATTTTTTTTATGGATAAGCAAATTTAAATAAAACTTAGTGAGGTAATTTTATGCACTTAAAAAATATATATATTAAGATACTTTATAGGTACTTTTAGTTTTTCATGTATTTAAAAAAAAAAAGATTGAATATATTTTTATACTTAATCTTATTTTTGTATTATTGTTACCTATCTCCAAACAGAGATCGTCTAGTGAGACGGGTAAAGCACATGTCTTTTTAACAACCAATAATGCCAATAAACGCCCGGTTTGCCGGCAATGAAATGAAAAATAAATAAATAGAAATAATAATATACAGGTATATAGTATATTTGCGAAATTCAGAAAAATTTGAATCGAAACGATAAATGAAATGCTTTTCCCGTGTTCAGTGACCAGTTCTGAATAGCCAGGAACTTTGCAACCTATATCACCCCCATCTCCTTTCCTGCCCACTCGTTTCAGCCTCCAAATTGGGAATGCCCTTGGAGTAACAATGTATGGAGAGAGAGCTAATTCTTTTTACCCAACCTATCCAAACTTGCAATAAATCACTTTCTCCGAGTTTTTACGTCCTACACCATGAGAGAGAAAGAGACAACAAAAATAACTCACCGCTTTTATGTACTGTAAGGATAATCTTGGTCTCCCGCGTCTCCGGGGACTCCGCCCACATGTTATACTATGCGACTAAACTGAACACAACTAAACGGATTTTTTGGTTATATGCTATATTTTTGTTGATAACAATACTGTGAAAAAAAGTTTATTTGAATTAACAAAAACATTATGTTGAAATGTGCTATGAATGGATGTATAAATACCCTCGCTCTAGTCCTATCCACGCCCAGGTCTGCCGAGTGCGGCAAAAATTATCAAAAACTGACTACACTGCCTTGGATAGGTACCACTCTATGTACTCGAAGAGAATGCCCCAGTCCCACTGGCATAGGGCAGTTGGGACTCTTGCAGTAAAAAAAATATTATATAACGTTTTATGTAAGCAAAATAAAACTAAACAGTAAATTCGTTTATTAAATAGAGTAAACCTATACGTAAGGGGTCTGATATATTTTTTTAATAATTCAAGTTCCGCCACTGAAAACCATCGGAAGCTGTAACTTACAAAAAGCTTCCTGAAATACCCGCAGAAAGTGGACTTTCAGCAACGGTTTCTATAATTAGCAGTGTTTCGGTTAGAACAGAGAGTTGGTTCTCGGCTGACACACGTGATAACCTTGACAACCCGAGGCAGGCATATTTAGTCGCAGTGACTCGCCGTGTTGCGTTCCACTGGAGATCTGAATATCAATGACAAGACAATGCGTGATGCTCCGCTTTGGCGACACATTCGATGCATTGTCTCCTGCATTACATTTAACATAGATGTGTATATATACGAGAGTTCCAACTACCCCCAACCCTGTTTTGTCAGTTGAACCATGGCACCCCCAATTGGGGTATATTGTGAGGCTGAAGGTAGCAGAGAGGGGAGTGAAATGGGCAAGAGGAAGGTGGAAAACGTTCTGATTCTGAATGGTGGTCTTTTCACCAGAGCGATACCGAGAATATCTTCCACTATAGATACACTATTGATCAAAGTGCAACCGCTTCTCACTTGCCCCACATTTTGTCCAATCAATACCACTTCATGTATATCATATTTTTACAATGTACAACTCGTTACCAAAATAATTTTTCGGGAAAATATTTTGGTAACAAGTTGTTCTTAATTTTATGTCTAAACATCGATGTGTTTAATAATGTATATAAATTAAAACTATCTAAAATCATGATCGTTATCATAAATCACGAGAAAAAAAAGTTCAGATATGGGTATAACGGTGCATGTGTACATCAACAGATCATCACAATACTAATTATGGGTATAATTCTCCAATGTCCAGAATGTTAAGACTTGTTAACTCAAGCAATGGTCTTGAAAGTTTTGGTAGCAGTCTAAATGATTTTTGTCGTTCTTTAAGACTCTACCAAAACTTTGACTAGATCATGGCTTGAATGTTTTTTCTTATGTTTATTTTGCCTTATTTTTGTTCATCGCTTCATTTATTTTAATGTATATGCTATTCCTTCTCTGTTACTCTTTTTTCTATTTCGTGTTTTACATGTATTTTTGTAATTGGACTTTAGTCCGTTAATTAACAAATAAATAAATAAATAAACAGATTGAAAAAACAATTTACTAGAAGCTAAGGGTCTAAAAATCCAGATGAAATGTATGCATTCATACTAACAAATTTGTTAAAGCAAAAAAAAGGAAATCATATTGAAGACATTTAACATGTTGGTACTTAAAAACATGATTACTCAAGTATTACAAGTTAACGATTCTAAAAATGCAAACAGTGTAAATATAACAAGTAACAAAAGAACAATACAATATTTGATGACAACGAGTATAGGGTTTTCAGTAGACGATTTTAAAAATACCAAACCTTTAACTTTATTCTTCAATTTGTCTGAAGATGCCCGTCATAAGATGAAACCGGTCATGTCTTAAATAATAAATAGTGGAATAAAGTTTAAAAAAATTGGTATTATTAAAATCATCAAAATGGAGTTCCACCACGAATTAACAGTTTCAAAATTTTCAGTAGACAGTAAGGACATTGAGTTGTAAGGATACAAGGAAAGAAACAACTGAAACAAAGCAAATTAAGGACGTTTTTAAAGAAATAAAATATTAGTAAGATATGTTTTGTAGGTAGGATTTTGAAACAATTTGGTTTTCAAGACCCATTTGAACTCTGCTAGTTTCTGTTGGCACATGACATATGATGTCCGGAGATCGGAGGCGGATCTTTTTACTTTCGATGTGAAAAATGCTCTTACCAGCTATGTTTACAAGTGACACCCGTCAGACGACCGCTATTATAAGACCTGCCGATGTTGAATAACTCGAAAGAAATAACCATTCCAAGGATATTCTAAAAAAATGTGGGTTATTGTGCCGTGTCCTTGCCCCAAACAACATCCGAACACCTATCAATACTTGGAGTAAGAATATATATGCAGAGAGAGCTAGATATTTTTACCCAACCTTTACGATAAATCGCTTTTTCTGGGTTTTTATGTGTGAGAGAAAAAGAGACAAAAGACAAGTTGTAACATAATATCGCACCACTTTTAGGTATGTAAGCTTGTTTTCCGTCTCCAGCGACTCCGCCCACTACGTTTTGTTATGCAAAATAACTCAATGGTTTTTGAGATTATATTCTATAGACAAGACAAGTTGTCACATAATATCGCACCAATTTTAGGTATGTAAGCATGTTTTCCATTTCCAGCGACTCCGCCTACTGCGTTTTGTTATGCGAGATAACTCGACGGTTTTTGAGATTATATAAATAAATATTTTTTATAGTATAAATACCCCTCACAATGTCTATATAACTAGTACTGTGGCTCATTAGGCCTTATTACTATCACCATCTGATGGTTGTATTTAATTGACTGAGTTTAAGTTTACATTAGTGAGTTCTTAGGGAAAAGGTCTTTACTGGATAAAAAAACCCTAAACAAGGAGGTGAATAAATGATTGTGATTTCGCTTTGATATTTCAACGCGTAATGAATCCATACAAATGGATGTCTTAATTTTTCACGTAACCGAGGAAGCCTTAAAATGTACGCAACCTTTGGGTGTAAGAAGGAAAGTTCAAACTATTTGCACGAATCCGAGGTAACTGTATATTTAAATCAAATAACCATGACATCACTGGTAAATTATTTTTTTTAAATTTACCATACTATCTTTTATCATTTCGTCAAAAAGGATGTACCACACAAAGCACGATCTTAGAAAATAAAAACAATACAATGATTAATATTAATATAGCAACACTTCTAGTCGATAATTGGCACGAACCACGAGTGAGGAAAAAACAAGCCATGTGCAGAGCACAATGCGCGATGCGTTGCGTGATAATTATCATAAGTGCATTCAATGCAATGCAGCCACGTATGTAATATAAATAGTACGGTTTGCATTGTGTTTATATTATTGTTATCAGCGGTGGAAAGCTAGAAGGCACCGAGAAGCCTAGTAGTATTTCATAAGATGGACTTTGTAATTAGTAACTTTAGTTGTCAGAAGAAGCGAGGCTAGCAGTTTACAGTGAGATGATTTAGGTAGGTCAAAAGTCATGGTGGTTGAAAGAGACATTAAGAAAACACTGTGTTGGATCCAAAGCTGCGATAAAACACAGAATGTGTTTTCAACTTCAGATGAATTTGGAAAATAGTGGACTGTAAACGATAAACTATACTACTTGATGGAAGTGTCTAATTATGGATGTGGAAAGATTATTTGGAATGAAGAGGAAATGGGAAACCGTTCACTCACCGATGTAGTTGAAGATCTTCATTCTTCTTACACAAACGAATCACGACAAAACACCACACTTAATTTAATATTACTCGGAGAACAACAGCAAACCGACGAACAAGCGAAAGGGCAACGAACGACACGAAACACGTTTTTTCACTTAATTCTTCTGTTTCGATTGTCAATTGTTTTCTAACACAGTGTTGTTAAATAAGGAAATCGAATGGCGAAATGGCGGGATAGGTAGGGACTGGATGAAAAACATGAAGGTAAGAACCTAATCCAACACACTGTGTTATATAGTTGTGAACGGTGAATCCTTGGAGCAAGTGCATAAGTTTAAATATTTAGGAAGTATGTTTGCAAGATACATAAAGGTTGATAAGGACGTTGCCAGAAGGCTGAATGCAAGATATTCAGTTAGTGGAGGACTGCATACAGTACCTAGTTGCTAATAAAAAGGTCTCTAAGGAAGTAGGGCTAGTAGTTCCCAATAGAATGCTGATATATGACAGTGAGGCATGAACTGGTAAAGGAAGGACAAAAGTGGGCTGAATGCAGTTGATATGAGACTCCCGAGGCGTATGTGTGATAAAACAACGTAGATGAGATGCGAAAGGAATGCAAAGATACGCATAATAAACAAGATTACGAAATTATCACTGTAATGGTTTGGACATGCATAGCGGATAGACGGAAAATAGTGTCAGAAAAAAACACCGGGAAACAACAATTTTTGTAATCTTAGGTAAAGTTGCTGAAAATTAACTAAATAAGAAATTCATTCATATATTTTTTTATATTTCCTAAGGTGATAACAAATTTACATATTCAATAGAATTTTGAAGCTTAAGTTATAATTACAAATATATATATTTTCACTAGTATTTTTTTGTTCGTAATAATTAAACTGTATAATGAATTTGGTGTCGAAAGTTATCGTATATATAGGGTCCGCCAAATAACTTTTTTTTTTTCAACTAGTGCTTATTTCGTGAATGGTAACACTTAGCTCATGTCTGATTTGACAGATAATTAGTTTTATCCTTCCGCTGAGCGAATATGGTTGTGTATACGCTTGAACAACGCTGGGAAATATTGCGACATTACTTTGAAAATCATGGTAATGTTGCAGAATGTGTGCGAAAATTGCGTACGGTTTTTGGAAGAAGAGAAGCACCGTCAGCTCCGTATGTTCGTTATCTTGTGAAAAAAGTGAAAGAAACTGGCATCCTCATCGATAAACCAAAGCGTGAAAAGCCAAAAACAGTGCGTACACCCGAGAATATCGATGCTGTGGCAGAAAGTGTGCGTGAAGCGCCATCAACATCAATTCACCGTCGTTCTCAACAATTGAACATTTCGGAGACATCATTGAGACGAATTTTGCATAAAGACCTTGGTATGACGCCATACAAAGTCCAATTGGTTCAGGAGTTGAAGCCAACTGACCATCCAATGCGTTTTCGCTTCGCTGAGTGGGCCTGCGATCGACTTACAGAAGATGCCGATTTTGCCAAAAAAATCATCTTTTCGGATGAAGCTCATTTTGATCTTGGCGGGTATGTAAACAAGCAAAATTGTCGTATTTGGGGCACAGAAAACCCGCACGCATACATTGAAAAGCCGGTACACCCAAAACGAGTCACTGTTTGGTGCGGATTTTGGTCCAGAGGCATAATTGGGCCATTTTTCTTTGAAAATGAGCAAGGAGTGGCCGTTACAGTCAATGGCGATCGTTATCGGGCCATGTTGAACGAATTTTTGTTCACAAAAATTGAAGAGGAGGATATTGGCAACATTTGGTTTCAACAGGACGGCGCTACGTGCCACACAGCCGAAGCTACACTCGATGTTTTGCGCCCTGTTTTTGAAGATCGCATTATCAGCCGCAGAGCTGATGTCGTTTGGCCACCTCGGAGCTGCGATTTGACACCGTTGGACTATTATTTGTGGGGTGCCCTCAAAGATAAATGTTACGCCGACAAGCCAGAGACAATTGACGCTTTAAAGGACAATATTCGTGAAGCCATTGGTGAAATACAGCTGCACACAATCGATAATGTGCTTAAAAATTGGACCGATCGTGTAGGCTACTGCATGACCAGCCGAGGCAGCCATTTGAATGAAATTATTTTCCATTATTAACCGGAAGGATTGTACTTATAAATAAAAAAAGAAATTTGAGAAAATATTCAGTAGTTTTTTTTTTATAGCATTTTCAAAAAAAAAAGTTATTTGGCGGACCCTTTATTTACCATATATGTATTTATCTTAAATTAATAAAATTGTTTTCCGCGAAAAATCACGGAATAACATGACTAGCCAAAAAAATGTTGTTTTAATTCACCCATTTCAAAAATAGAATAATGTCTGCTAAAATACTTAAAGTAGGTACTTTATTAGGTGAATGGGGATTTGAAAAGATTATTTATAAATTTACAAAGAAAACAATTATCAAAATAATCTTGTAACTTGACTTGCCAAGAAAACATAATAGTTGCTTTAATCCACCCATTTCAAATATAGAATAACGTCTGCTAATATGTATACATTATAGGTTGGTACTGTATTAAGTAGGTAGGGATTTGAAAGAAGATATTGCCCCCATCAATCTTAATGCTGCCTGGATGGACTCCCTCTTGGTGGCCTTTTGTAGGACATGAGGCCTAATATCCTCCATTATCAATTTTTACATATTTATTTTTTTCTTGTGAATTTAGGTTTTAATTTAACATTGTGTATATAATGTACTAAAACCTTGGAGTAACAATGTATGGAGAGAGAGCTATTTTTTTTACCCGAACCTATACAAACTTGCGATAAATCACTTTCTCCGGGTTTTCACGTTGTACACCATGAGAGAGAAAGAGACAGCAAATATAATACACCGCTTCTATGTACTGTCGCGATGATCTTGGGCTTCTGGGTCACCGCGGGACTCCGCCCACATTTTTTATTATGCCACTAAACTTGACACAACTAAACGGTTTTTTAGATTATATGCTATATTTTTGTTGATAACAATACTGTGAAAAAGTAGTTGTACGAATAAACAAAAACATTATGTCGATATGTGAAATGAATGGATGTATAAATACCCTAGCCTTAGTCTTAACCACGCCCAGGTCCGCCGAGTCCGGTAAAAATCATCAAAAACTGACTACACTGCCTTGGGTAGATACCACTCTATATGCTCTAAGATTAAAACGTTTATTTTTTGTATTATTATCAATTATGGAATTTATTGCGTTGCACTATTCCTGCATACCTTCTGGAATAAAAACTTTGATTATTATTAAAAAGATGATTTTTTTAAATTGATAATTTCAATTAACATCAGTTCCAAATTTGAAAAGATCACACGCTAGGACGTACGCAATCGAAATTATTTATATTCAATAATAATAATGAGGAAACGTTCACAACAGATTTTTCTATAGATTTTATTTTCTTCTAACATAAATATACCAGCGTTTAAAATGAGTGGGCTAACTCCTTTTATCTTTTGAGTGTATTAAAACGAGTGCGTAATACTCAATACAGGTGTAATCCTTCTTTATTCTATTGTACTGTTGCCGTATTAGCATTTTAAAATGAAGTTATAGGAAAAACACCGGCGCGCTGCGTGAATCATCGCTTCGATACTACATTTAATCGAGTGTGGACGGCGCGATGCGAGATGGTAATTTTATAAACAAACTGATTTAATATTTACTACCGGCTTAGCCAGACTATCGAATACTTTTTAAAAATATGGCAGCCTAAATACGGAAGAAATTTAAATATTAATAATTTTCAATAGAAGTATGAAATCGTTTGAAAATGCCGCTTTCTAATTAGGTATTGATGGTTTAATTGGCAGAGTGTTACTTCCGAATAGAGTAGAGGTTCCGAGTTTGAGTTTCGGTCATGACCTTTTTTCTATTTCATATTTGTGTTTTATATAATTAATATTATTTAAAGATTTAATAATAAATAACCATGAATGCTTTGAAGTTAATTCCAATTTTAATATTTAAAATTACATTTTAGAAAAATATTATTGTAAAATATGAAACAAATAATACATAGATGGCGTCTTGTCTTATTTTTTTACAGTTGGTTATTTAAAAGGTCATGATGGAAGACCCTTTTTGACGAAATTCCATGATGTTACAGGCTCATTCTTCAAGAGTTTAGATAATTATTAACAAACATTTTTTGTGCAATTTACTATGATAATATAACTAATTTGTAAAACCTACGCTGTAATTAAATACTTACATTGTACCTTCTAACAATTTTTAAATTCTTGCTATTATGACGGCCTGCATGGTCGAGTGGTAAGACGCTCGACTACGAATCCAAAGGTCGCGGGTTCAAATCCGGCGTGCGCCAATAACTTTTATTTAATTAAATCAAACAAAAATAATAACAAAGTATATTTGCGGCACGTTCCAGAGTGGTAGATACTTAAGTATCGCCCTGGTAAAAGACCACCATTCAGAATCGAAACGTTGCTTGAAATGGCTTTAGCCGTGTTTGGTGACCAGATCTGAATTGCCAGGTTCTTCCCAAAACAGCCAAGTTATAGAAATTTATAATAGAAAAAGCGGTGAAAATTTTATAATGCCAGTGCTCACAGATCCTAGAAGGTTGTAGAATGAAGAATAGACAAAAAAAAATCTGCCTGGTAGTTGTTGACCTGTAAATTACTTTTTAAAACCTATGTAAATAGCATGACGCCAGAGCTCACCGTTCTAGAGCTTTTAAATTTAAAAGTTCCATAGCTCATGATGAAAATGATGTAACCATCTGAAAAGGGTTACGTTGACCAAGAAATTACTTACAAAAGAGCTGCGTATATTTCATGACGGACGGTTCAAAAGAATGAATTTTTTGCAAGCGATGACTGCTTGAAATCACGTTAAAAATAGTTGAACCAGAAAGTCTAGACGGGAAAAAAATGTGCAATATTTCATGACGCCAGAGCTCACCGTTCTAAAGTTAATGCTATGACAAACAAACAACATTATCTGTTGTCAACAATGTGTGAAATTTATCATCATCATTTTAACACATGGGTGATTATAATTATTGATAGTATTTATTTAATATTATTAGTTGTTGCCCGTGAAAAATCACGGGATGTAACTTGACTTGCCAAGGAAACATATTGTTTGCTTTAATCGACCCATTTCAAACATAGAATAATGTCTACTAATACATTATACTCGTAGGTAGGAATTGATTTGAAAAGATTCTTATAATTTGATAATTTTCTAAGCACATCTGGCAGTTCCAAATTTGAAAAGTTCACACACGTATGTATGTACGTACCTATGTACTCACAAAGTAAATTATGTATACTTATGGGTGCAGAAAGGGAATGAAATCAATAATTTATTTCTAGGATACTTTTTTTCTTAATATTCAATCATTTAAAAGAAAAAAGTATTTTCTGAGCAACTTCTATAATAAAAAGAAGTTGAAACCGAAACTCTAACTAAGCATTACGCCGTTTCTTCGCAGGGGTAGGTAGAGAGGATGGACCGCCATACACCTCTGTCTTGGCACACACTCCTTGCTTCATTCACAACCGTACATCGTCTCATACATACTCTTCTGTTATTCTGACTATTATCATGGCCCGACTCAAGCATTTGATTCACTTGATCGTGCCATGTCTTTCTCGGGCGTCTCCGACATCTTCTTCCACTAGCGTCATAATATATTATATTATTTTCAAACTCCTTTCTTCGTCCATTCGCTATACATGCCCAAAGCATCTTAGCGTCCCTCTCTTAACCCTTTTCATTATCCTAACAAACTTTTCGGATATCCACATTTTTAACACGGTCTTACATGGTTTTACGCACATACGCCTCAGGGATGTCATTTCCAGCCGAAACTCAATTTCTAAAATATTCACTGATCGTTGGGCTATATTTTCTCTATTTTTTTCTAAGGCAACCTTGAGATCAATATAGCAGAAAACTGTCTAAAAGAAGCAGTAAGAAAAACCTTTAACTGTGAACTCTTGCATCATGCAATTTGCCCAGCTTATTAGGTCCTCGATGATTGGGTCAGTGCAAATATTTCCATTTCATTTCCACTGTTTTCATCACCTATGAAGTTTTAAAATATTTATAAAGGCTAGGCATTGCAATATAATATAAGATGATTTTTACCGGACTCGGCGGACCTGGGCGTGGCCAATACTAAGGCTAGGGTATTTATACATCCATTCATATCACATATCGACATAATGTTTTTGTTTATTCGTATAACCACTTTTTCGCAGTATTGTCATCAACAAAAATAAAGCATATAATTTTAAAAAACGTTTAGTTGTGTCAAATTTAGTGGCATAATAAAAAAAAATGTGGGCAGAGTCCCGCGGTGACCCAGGAGCCCAAGATCATCGTAACAGTATATAGAAGCGGTGTATTATATTTTGTCGTCTCTTTCTCTTTCATGGTGTACAACGTAAAAACCCGGAGAAAGTGATTTATCGCAAGTTTGTACAAGTTGGGTACAAATAATTAGCTCTCTCTCCATACATTGTTACTCCAAGATTTCAACCTTATCGCCGCCACGTGCGCGATTTAATTCGAGTTTCAAGGAATTTTACGAAACGCCAATTTTTTTAATCAATCATTTACGGGTTAAAGATTTCGAAAATAGTGACGACACTTCGGTAAGCATAAAAATAAGAAAAAACAGAAACGATTACCTGTGGACAGAGTAATATGTTTACCAGAGCTATCAATCAATGTGTCCAAGGACGAACCGGTTTGGATAGCCAATATCAAAAGCTTAAATAGGTAGCGGAGAGATTTGGCGGATTCTGAATTCTTCTCCATATCGGCCTGGTGAGAGATTTAAAGACAGAATTGAAACATTGCATGAAATAGCTTTAGCCGTATTCAGTGATCATATTTTCAAGTCCTCCATCATTGCCAAGCAACATCTTCCTCATTATGATGGCAGTAGGAGTTTTTCAAATATTGACAGGTTATTCGTTACCAGGGAATCTTTGTCTTTCTTAAAAAAAAAAAACAATTTATATATAGATGGCCTGTTCAAAAGAAAAGGTGAATTTTGAATTTTCGCGGGCAGTGTACATTCGATTATCGTTTCTTTTTTTGTTATGTTGGTACACACATGTTTATCATATGTTAGCATTATCAGCCATTTTGGATTAGTGGTTTGTTTTTGACAACTGGAGAGGTTAGTAACGTTTTTGTGTGTTCTTCGATTTTTTACTTTTGAAAAAAATGGATCAAAGAATAAAATCTATGATTTGTTTTTCCATAACTCCAGGACGCTCATCGTCATTAACATCTTCTCGGCCTTCTGTAAAGCGCTTGTATTACTTATAAACACTTTTTTGAGACAAAGTAGACTCGCCGAATGCCACAGTCAACATTTTAAGTGCGTTGGAGCACTTTATTCCATTTTAACGCAAAAATTTAATACAAATTCTTTGATCCATTTTTTTCAAAAAGTAAAAATCGAGGAACACACAAAAACGTGACTAACCTTTCCAGTTGTCAAAAACAAACCACTAATCCAAAATGGCTGATAATGCTAACATATGATAAACATATGTGTACCAACATAACAACAACAAAAAGTCGATAATCGAATGTGCACAGCCCGCGAAAATTCAGAATTCACCTTTTCTTTTGAACAGGCTATCTATATATAATAATATATTGTATGTTTGCGGCACGTTCCAGAGTGGTAGCTACTCCAAGTATCCCGCTGGTGAAAGAACACCATTCAGAATTGAAACGTTGCTTGAAATGGCTTTAGCCGTGTTTGGTGACCAGATCTGAATAGCCAGGTACTTCCCAACCTTTCCCTTCCTCATTTCCTTCCCCTCCCCACTACCTTCAGCCTCATAACATACCCCTATTGGGGTTGCCATAGTCTCACTGGTTCTAGACGGTTGGGAGCAGTTGAGACTCTTGTGCGGTATTCACGTAAAAAAAATCTATGGATAAATTCATGGACTATAACGTCAAAAACCACCAAAAATCGCGGGGATAATTACAAAAATAAACATTGTTGAAAAAATAACCTTGTTTTTTCTATTTAGAATATTAAGAAATGTCGGGTACCTGCATAATATTATGATTGCCGTTTTTATTAGCACTAAACATTGTCATTATTCAATGGCAAGATTATTATTACAATGAATATTGATTGGAAGAATGACATAAAATCAAATCATTACCTTTGCGCTTTCCGTAGGGTCCCAAAAACGTAGAATTCCTGCCGACGACATTGTCATTGATATACTTCACAAGTTTTTCACTTTCCTCGTTCACCTTGATCTCGGCAGGGGTACGCAGAGTCCCCCTGTAAGAGGATTCCTGCATAGAGGAAGATTTGGCCCTGCCAACCGGCCTACCCGCACTAAAACTCATAATTTTACCACAACAATAACATCTGACGGCATTCACGAACGTACAGCACCAATCTTTGTCAGAATTATTTCAGATTTTCACAGCACAATTTGTTAAAATACACTTTTTGGCGGTTTTGCGCGGTCAATTTTTCCCGATGCTAATAAAAACACGAAAGATCTGCGCGGAGCGAACGGCGATACTCTCCGAGTGGCGGTTCAACAGAGACTGCCGACTGGGTGAATTTTGCGCTGAACGACGGGCGCCATACCGGTATACGTTTGTATCTGTTTATAGTGACTGCTGACTGGAGCAAGTCGGATGACAATCAAGTTGACTGGATTGCTCGAATATCTTTACAATACGGCTGATTTTAGCGAGCATTATCATCTGTATACATTGAGAGATATCATTGAAAATATAAGCCGGTAGAAGTGTGTAGTAGACGTGTACTTGTGCTCGAATTAAGCTTAATTTTACCTTATTTCCGGTGAAATTTTTCAAAAATCGTTTTTTTACCATTATTATTTATTTATTTATTTTTAAAGAAAGACAAAAACTCCCGGGTCACGAATTACCTGTAGATATTTGAAAAACTCCTACTGTCATCATAATAAGCGGAAAATGTTGTCTGTGCAATAATGAAAGACTTAGCTAGCAGAGTGGTAGATACTCTAAGTATCTCCCCGGTGAAAGACCACCATTCAGAATTGAAACGTTGCTTAAAATGGCTTTAGCCGTGTTTGGTGACCAGATCTGAATAGCCAGGTACTTCCCAACCTTCCCCTTCCTCATCTCCTTCCCCTCCCCACTACCTTCAGCCTCACAACATACCACCATTGGGGATGCCATATTCTCACTGGCTCTAGACGGTTGGGAGCAGTTGAGACTTTTGTGCGGTATTCACGTAAAAAAAAAGAAGAGAAATCGAACTTACGACGCCGGGTGGAAATTTAACGAGTTTATCCACTCAGCTACTAGCCGGTCAAATCAATGAAATATTGGTCAGTATCTGGTTTAAAAGTAAAAATGTCTTATTTAAACAGGTGATATCAGTTTTCTATTAGTATTATCCGAAATGTTTTCAAAAAGCTTGGGTCAGGTTCAATGGTGCAGGTTTATGCTTGCTTAAATATCTTTATTGTCACGTATGTTCGGTTTTTTTATGTTTTGAAAATTATTCACTTATAATGCGTTAGTAATATTTAAGTACGAAGGTTAGAATTGTTTATTTCATTTTCAATAACTATTTTAATTATTTAGTAAAAGCGCAGTATTATAAATATCCTATGTAGGTACCTAACTAGTAAGTATGGAAAAACGAGTAATTATTTATTACTTTTTTTGAAATAGAAAGACAAACATTCTCGGATTACGAATAACCTCACATATTTAAAAAAAAAAAACTCCTACTACCATCCTAATAAGTGGAAAATGGTTTTTGTGCAATGATGGAGTACTAATCCAGCAGAGGAATTGAACCACGACGCCCAGGTGGGATCCGAAGCGTTTGTCCACTCAGCCACCAACCGGTCTAGATACCGGTAAGAACTGATATCCCATAAGATTTAACTTAAATAGACCTAACGTCAAAATTAAAATAGCCTTTTTACAATATTTCTTCATCAAAAAGAAAGTAAACATATCTCATACTTATCTGTACATACAGCTTGGAGTGGATATAATGAACGAACGGCAATTATTTTAATTCATGTATTTTTTGTCACCACAGGTTTAACGAAGCTCTCAACTACGCAGATAATTTTGTACGTCTGTAATAATAATATTTATGAATTAGGGTCACATATTTACCTGCTTGTTTAATGTTTTAAAGGGGAGATTGAGAGAAAAACATCATCAAGGTGACATTGAATAATAATTTCACAAACACATTTTTTATGTTTATTGTTGGTAAGAACAAGCTGCAAACTATAACCCTTTTCCCATTTGTCTTTTATATTTTTATAGTATCGTATATACGCACACGACTTGCTCAAGTCAGATCGCAGTGTAAGCCCCATCGTCCTTCGAATCTGACACTTGAAAGCGATACCAGCGCCGCGACGGTTCTACAAGTTCTAGTTTGTTTCGTACAAATTAAATCGAACAAATTTATTTCTTTAGAGGACACTATCCTAGAAATAAATCGTTGAGGGACGTTTCAAAAATTGGGCTGACACCTAAGAATATAATTCCTTTCATTTCATTAATCCCTTTGCATTTTTTTCATGTTCTATTAATTTTCGGAAATATACAATAACCCTTTATTTACAGAAGAAAACATATGTTTTCGCTGAAATATTTATTAGCAGTATTAAGATTAGCACATTGAAGTAACAATAAATGGAGAGAGAGCTAATTCTTTTTACCCAACCTATACAGATTTGGGATAAATCACTTTCTCCAGGTTTTTACGTCGTACACCATGAGAAAGAAAGAGACAACAAATTTTCCCGAATTATCACACCGCTTCAAAGTATTGTTAGAATGTTCTTCTTGTCCCGCGTCTCCGTTGACTCCGCCCACACGTTATGATACGCGAAATAAATTGACATAAATCAACGGTTTATTATGTTGTATATATTTTTTTAACAATACTGTGAAAAAGTGGTTATACGAACAAACAAAAACATTATGTCGACATGTGCTATGAATGGATGTATAAATACCCTAGATAAATACCTGAGTCCGGCAAATCTCGTATAAACTGACTACAGCTCTCTCTACAGTGCTCTCTCTTGGATATTATTGCTCTGAGATCAGCACAATGCTGGGCGGCGACCAAAAACGACGTAACTCGAAAAGCTAAACGAAAAACATAATGCTTTCGTTTTCGCAGACCTAGAAAGGTGTAGTCCCCGAGGTGTACATTATAATTACTTCTGATTTACATGTTACTACAATCTCAAATGTTTTAGAGGAATCTCTCGGGAAGTAATTAATTCATCGCATAAAGTAATAAAATCTGGTCCTTACAACTTTTGTTATGGCTGAAAAAAAGTTTTTACGGTAAGAATGTGAATTGGGATTGTTTTTATTGATTTAAAACGTAAATTACTTACATCCCGAGGGTATACTTGGAAAAAAACTTGATACTATTGTTACAGATTTGTCAGTTTTAATTCAAATATGATCTCGGGTAAAACACCCAGTTTTCGTAAAGGGTTTTGGAGTGTTGTTTTGACTTTATTTTAATAAGAAACTCTTGTAACGGCATAATTATTATGATAATAATAATTATGTAAGCTAAGCTTTTATAAGCCTTCAAAGAGATCTTTTCAAGGTTTTTATATACAAAAAAAAGAACCAAATCTTTTATAAAATATTTTTAAAATTATTCCTTCTAGAAGAAGTTCAGAGTAAATTAGAAATATTCCAAATGTCCGACGATTTAATCTTTTCAACCTGCTAGAAAAAATCTTATAAATTTGTTATTTTACCTTTTTTTTTTGATTTTATGGATTCTTTCGTAATCCTCTACTAACTAGCTGGGGCTTATACAAATACCCCTCATAATGACTATCTAACTAGTACTGCGGCTCATTAGGCCTTATTACTATCACCATCTGATGGTTTTATTTACTTGACTGAGTTTATTTTTACATTAGTGTTTTCTTAGGGAAAAGATCTTTACTGGATTAAAAACCCTGTTGTTATTTTACCGATTATAAGGAAAGCTTGAGAAAAATATTTTTTTAAACAATTTTTTTTTTTTAACTTAGCTAGTAACATCTTATGTAAAAATAATCCTTTTTGTTATAAATGACAAAAAATATCATTTATACGATTAGCATCTTAAAACTGACAATGAATTTAACGATTACTTTTTATTAATTGATTAATTATGAACCCTATGATAGTTGTTAGATTCATATTTTAAAAATATTAATTGATTTAATTTACGTAATTTTACAGTCAACTGACGATGTCTCTATTTTTCAAGTTTACATACTTAGGTAGATACTTGTTCAAACAAAAAAAATACTGTTCATGGTTCAATTCAAACCATTACTGCGCCTTAAAATACCACTAAGCAATTTGAAAAAATACTGAATTGCTAAGAAAACATTTCTAAGTCGAAAACGTTTTTTAATAACAACATGCTCATTCTGAAAAACTAAAATAAAAAGTAATCAACATGCATTTTATAATCGATGTAATACGGTACTTTCTTGCGCGTAACTAGGGGAATGCGTTTGCGTTCTAATCTACAACGCGGCAGTTCCAAACGTTTTCTTGAAATATTTTTATTTGACATCAAACAATGGCGGCTGGCATTGCTTGATCGATTTCGTGTTTATACCATTTAGGTCCGCATAGATTTATATTACAAATTTGTTTCGCCATGCTGTCCAAGCTTTATGTCGCCTCGGAGAAAGACAGGAGGGAGGCTCAGAAAAGAGAAAAGAGGAAACAAATTGAAAGAGAAAGGAAGGAAAGAATTTTTGATCCGAGATTCAGGAAAATTGGGGTACGTTTTGTAATCCTTTGTCATTTTCAAAGATATGTACTTATTCTAAATGAACTAGAAAATATTTGATTATATTCTATATTAACACACTTAAAGCGGGTAGTGGCGGAAACCAACTGCTCCCTGTAGCGGGCAAAAACAAAGGTCCGGTGTGAAAATATCGGTTCGGTTTGAAATGGCCACATCTTCGACAAAAATTAATATTTTTTAGAGAAAATTTATTTGTATACTCTTCACACCCTAGACTATAAGAGTCTCAAAGAAGTTATATACATATTTGGTAAAGTTACGCAATAAACTTAGGTGAAAATCTATGTTTTGCTATAATATTATGTTGTTTGAAGTGTAGAGAGCTTTGAATTCGATGGAATGTCATATAATAATGATTTGACACTGGCCTAAGTCATAACAAAACCAATAACCACGTGTTACATCGTCGGTGGCATAAAAAAGTATAAGTTTCAGAGTATTTAGTGAACCTCGACACAAACAGCAATAAAACCCAGTGCGGAGGGTAGGGGACAAAAACCATTGGAACGGGGTAAAGAACAAATACAAGTCCAAAACAACTGTATAAGTTATTTTTCAATGAAATTAAAGATAATCACTTACCGCAATATGCTTTTCATATTTTTCTACGGAATTCCGTTGGCAAATTTTATAATTAAAGTTTTAGAATAAATATTTAAATGTACACCTAAACAGTTTTGATTATCATCTCGTATCATTTTTCACTTGTCCCATAAGCAAAATTATTCCTAACATTTTTTTTTCAAATCTATAATGTCCATGGGCTTCCACTTAAGGGATTTCTTAGTTTGTCTATATCTTGATCCATTTTGGGTGTGGTAACGATTACTTTCTTCTACCATCATTTCTCATAAACAATTCTAGAACATCCATTATATTTTCAGAATGGATTGGTGTTACACAAACACCAGCATGACCTAGAAATGGTTCGATGTTTGGTGGATTGTCCATTTCACACCAGTCAACCACTTTTACTTCCGAATCACTTCCTTCCGAATCACTGAACTCTAATGGTATTACTGGCAATTTTCGCGTACAAGAAAATTCTATACTATCACTGGAATCTTCACTTTCACTACCAAATTCAGGTAAATAATCACTCGAATAAATTATCTGCGAATATTTCGTCATCACTTTCGTTATTTCCGGAATTCATTTTAAAATTGTTAAAATCTTTTTAAATATTCGACAAAACCACATTCAATATTCTCGAGCCGTTTCATACACACAACTTGTTGCAAATAAACTTTTTTTAAACTGAAATTCATTTGTAAATATTTATTGCAGTCCGTTTACCTGCGTTAGGTTATCGCTGTCTGTTTACAGGCGGAGAATAAGATGGCGCGCATTCGGAAATCTATATTTTTCTCACTCGCTTACGTTAGAGTCTTGCGCTGGCAAACAGAGACAGAAATATTTAATCAGCTTATTCCAAAACATGGGCCATTAAAATTCGTAAAAAGTACAATCCTGTAGGGTATATTTCAGAGAAGTCGGTGATGATTCCTCAACGAAAGCCCATTTCAATTTCGTTTACCTCAATTAGAAATAGTAAACAAAGCTGTATGTTGATTTGTGTTGAGATATCCATATACGAGTACGCAAAAGATGTAAAGATTAAAGAATAAGAAAGACTTATAACATTTTTTAAAAATATTCTACTTATACTTTGAACCTTTACGAACAGATTGGTATATAATGTTCATACTAAACATTGAGAAAGCAATACTTTTTCTGGCGTTGAAGTCGAAGCGGCCGAAAAGGTAGATCTACCCTTCCCGCTGTTAAGCGACAGTCGGCCGAGCGGGTAGAACTACTCTTCCCGCTTTAATACCAGTAAATTCATCATTCAAATATCAGTCATGTATGACAAAGATAGACATTCATAGAATATATGTGTATGAACGAAACAGATCCGAAGTTCGGACCGCGTTCCATACTTGACGCGTGACCGTTTAGTAGTAAATCGGCTTAAACACCGGTCACACCAACTAGCGTGATTATTGCTTGCCACTTTGAGAGCGCTACAACGTGTCTATAATATATGTAACGTCATTGTTGCGTATTATGTTTTTGTGACGATTTGTTTAAATATTCAATGTGTTTTTTTTTTAAATATAAGGTTGACATTGCGGCTTTGGAAAGACAAATAGAAGAAAATAAGATAAAGAAGGAGACAGAAAAGCGCCTGGACAAGGCTTTCACCACCCAGTTTGACAGAGATTGCTTTTTGTCTTTCCAGTTAAATGAGAAGGAGAAAGAGGTAAGTAACTCTTTTAGTATATCGACTCCTTAGAACAGCAAGGTTCCATCTAAGATGGCAATTTTATGCGAAAATTAACTCTTAAATAGATTTCTTCAGAGCCCATTATCGCACAACATTACTGTGTCAGACGGAACCCTCAGGGGTCGATATGCATAATATGTAGAAGTTTCACGGTGTGTCGCGTCTCAGTACTAAGCTGAAGAATACATTACATTGATCTGTGGAGTTTGCCGGGTCAGCGGCAGCTGTAGGTCGCCACCTCAGCGTTTCGATGAGTACGAAAATGACAACATGTCTGTTTGGCGAAGAGCATATTTATTGAATAATATTATAAGGAGCAGGGTGGAGTCTTTAGTTTCGTGCAATCCACTGTTCCCACCACTGGAAAAATCATTAATACATGGCTAATTTATACAGCTCCAATTTTTTTGAAATATCACCTCAAGTCCTCCGTTGAACTGGCACTCCAGAAACACAATGTTTTCGTTGCATCAGCATTCTGATCCCTGTTCTTGAATTCGGTGGTGTCAGCATTCTGGGCTATTGCACCCGAATTATGTGGCGTCGTCTAGGTCATTTTTGAATAAAAAAATTACCGTGAATACCACACAAGAGTCCCAACTACTCCCAACTGTCTAGAGCCAGGGGGACTAAAGCCTCCTCAATCGGATATGTTGTGAGGTTTAAGTTATTAGGGAGGGGAAGGAGATGAAGAAGAGGAATGTTGGGAAGTACCTGACTATTCAGATCTGGTCATCAAACACGGCTAAAGCCATTTCAAGCAACGTTTCAATTCTGAATGGTGGTATTTTACCAAGGCGCCGTATAGAGTATCTACCACTCTGGAACGTGCCACAAATATATTATATATTATTTAAATAATCAAATGTGAAATAGCACATTTTAATTAAATAAAAATTATTTGCCCACGCCAATTTTGAACCCACAACATCTAGATTCGTAGTCAAGTGTCTTAACCACTCGATAACGGAGGCCGTCATTGCTTTTGTGGCGCATGCGGTCAATGTAGTTTATTGATTCCCACAAATATTTACACTTTTTTATATTCAGGAATATCAAAATATACATATAAAATACTTGATATAAAATCACACATCTTATTCATAAATTCTACATTCAATTGTAGATAAAAAGATAACCTTTCAATATGTATTGATATTTTGTCTTCAACATAATTTATCAACTATTTACTTCTCTAGCATTAAAATTGATCAATTACGTTGTCAATAAATGCATTCTACAAACATACCAATAAACGCATACTTATTTAATTACTCTGAAACCGCTGTTGACATGACAAACGATGATAGTTTTTCAAGGCAATTGCAATATGGTTAACAAAATACAAATATAGACGCAACAAACTTGCTTATTATCCTTTTAATCTTATTCTTGCTAAAATTAAATAATGTCAATATCAGAGAGATTTTCTTTTGAAAATAGATAACCCTACCAACCAGTCCATTGAACAAATTTTAAACATCTACCATTTTTCCTATTAGAATAGGGCATTGCTGTCATAGCTTGACGGCCTCCATGGTCGAGTGGTAAGACGCTCGACTATGAATCCAAAGGTCGCGGGTTCAAACCGGGCGTGCGCCAATAACTTTTATTTAATTAATATGTGTCATAACACATTTAATTCATATAAATATAATAAAAAGTACATTTGCGCATGTTCCAGAGTGGTAGATACTCTAAGTATCGACCTGGTGAAAGACCACCATTCAGAATCGAAACGTTGCTTAAAATGGCTTGAGCCGTGTTTGGTGACCAGATCTGAATAGTCAGGTACTTACCAACCTTCCTCTTCCCAATCTCCTTCCCCTCCCCACTACCCTCAGCCTCACAACATACCCTATTTGGGGATGCCATAGTCTCACTGGCTCTAGACGGTTGGGAACAGTTGAGACTCTTGTGCGGTATTCATATAAAAAATAAATAATGATAATAATATTCACCTGGAAAAAATACACATTAAGAATTTTGAATATATGTGAGATTCGTCCGTAAAGAAGAGGACCTGAATACTCGTATATATTTTTTTCAATTGCCCTATAAATAAATCTAATTACAATTTCACTCCTGATCTGATCAATGTAATGTAGGTTGTCACAATATAACTTGTGATTAGTGTATTTTATATGTAGTCTAATGAGTATAATTCCTAAATTTTAACCCACACATTCAATATTCCACTTACACCCTTTACTCAAAAGTGGTGAGAACACTCCTGTGACGAAAAGCTATTAAAAAAAAAACAAAAGACCAATGGCATATTGGGTATACCAAACCATTTTGTAATATGAAAAATAAATCTCTGACTGACCCACTTAGATTTCAATTACTTGTCTATGGGCTGGTAAAGATGTCTATGCTTTGTCTATGAATTTATGCGAAAGGAGATTAACTATCCTTATGTATGAATTTCTCGGACACGACGTCCCTTTTGATACCAAAATGTCTTTTAACCCTAGCTTATATGAAAATCTAATTAAACAGAATGTTACAACATAGAAACATGATAAAGACCAGATCTACGCATTCATTTAATAAACATTTCTACCTTCCACATTGACTATTCTAGGACAGGCGAAGGATCAATGAAGAGATCAACGAGTACC
The DNA here is from genome assembly GCA_022651775.1 of Drusus annulatus. Lineage (NCBI taxonomy): Eukaryota > Metazoa > Arthropoda > Insecta > Trichoptera > Limnephilidae > Drusus > Drusus annulatus. The sequence goes on along the minus strand of JAGWCC010000883.1, from coordinate 75,984 downwards.
GTAAGAAGTTCCAAAGGAAGGAGGACCGCCGAGAGTACGACCTGAACGACCCTGAAGGTCTGAAGAAACAGCTGCCCCCAAGATGTGATGGCACCGCGGAGATCAGCCTAGCCTCGGCGCAGAAGTAAGAAACACATTGATATTATTATTATTATGGGAAACTAATAGAGTAAAAAAAACAAGACCAACGAAACTGAGAAAAGAAGATTTGGATTGGCCGCATTCAGCAAACTTATCCATATCCTCAAACACACATAAACACCCTAACACCTCCGGACGCGTGTATTAACAAGTGTATTCTTTCAGTATTAAAATTTGGAGTGCAAACATGGACTCTAACCAAAAACTGGTGAAAATGGCTACCACACAAAAAGCCTGTTAGATATCCCCGCGAGACAGAAAGATGAAAAAATGGATAAGGCGCAAGTCTGAAGGAGGTTGACATAACCTTCATAGTCTTCAACCTCTCCTTCTCCAGCACTACTGACATTAAAAAAAACAATTGAGTTTTGTAAAAACAATGTAACAAATTTTGGCATATCTTTAGAAAACCCAAAAACTATGGAGCGTAAAAAAACATGTCATGCAGCTACTAAGCCCAAAGACAACATGGTGGCCAACAATCATATTGCGTTTAGTATAATAATATAATATGTCGGTACACTAGTGTTTTAATTAATTTACTACAATTATATAAACCTAAAGGCATAAAATAAAATTATGTGGCCTATTTGCCTAGTGTAATCAAGCACTTGTCAAAACCAGCGCGTCCTGCGAGACCTCATGTCAGTGATTAAGCATTAAGAATGTTATAAAAAAGCATTAATTTAGTAACACTACATTTAACATGGTATAAAAGGGGTGTTTTTGTGCCAGATGGCAATTTTTTTCCAACCAACCAGGTATGTAATGTACTTACATTTAAATGTTTTAGGTTTGAAGGGGAAGATATCCGGGGTGTGGAAAGGACAAAAGCAATGGCTGCCCAGAGACTCGCTTGGCTACAACAACAGGTGTGCTCAATCATATTATTTTAATTGGCTGCCCTGGTTGATTGGCGCACCTTTCACTAATAATGAAATGACACATATTTATGGAATAAAAATTATTTGCACACGCCGAGATTTCAACCCGAGACCTCCGGATTTGTAGTCGAGTGTCTTAACCACTTGACCATGGAGGCCATCAAAGGAATTGGGGTTAAATATCACGAAACTGCGCTTTATAAATTTAATGCAATATTATTGTTTTTATGTTTGATATAATAGTTCATAGATGGCAATGTTTCCAGATAAAAGAGCGAAAGAGCAGCGAGGAGGAGCGGAAGGCGGAAGATGAATCGTACCGAAGGGCCGCCACGGCGCGGGACCAGCGCGCCCTGCAGCTGGAGAGCATCGAGAGGGAGTGTCGCCAGAAACTGGACGCCGCTAATGCACGCTTCAATAAGGCTCTGGTAAATCAAACATCATGATAAAAAAACGAACTAACCATCACGCCCTTCTGGAGAGGTAAACAGAGAGAATAGGCCACCACGCAACTCTGTCTTGGCACACACTCCATGTTTCATTCAATATGTATGCAAAACCTTCAATGTATTCAATAAATGCATACTACCAGAACCAGTACTAACACTTGGAGCGCAAATATGTAATCTCTCGCAAAAAACTTTACATGAGGGAGTGTAACCTTGGCTTTATCCAACTTCCTGCTGGGCATGCTCGGATCAGTAGGGAGCGATATACCCCTTCAGACTTCTATGGGGTTGTTTTACAAAATCTGTCAAGAGCATAAATTTCCATGTTCCTGATGACTATCGAAGACAATGTCAGCATTAATTATTTTATCTTCCTGCCCGTAGGACCAACCTACGAATGCATCAACAGTTCTTTCAGTGGGGAGTTGGCAAAAACTTTTTCAGTTGTCACACAAATAACATCTTAATACATAAGGTCACTTCTCCAAGAGCCAAGACATAATGAGAATTAAGTCATAGAGCAATTTAAAAAAATTCATTATACATGGCCTGTTCAAAAGAAAAGGTGAATTTTGAATTTTCGCGGGCTGTGTACAATCGATTATCAATTTTTTTGTTGTTGTTATGTTGGTACACATATGTTAATCATATGTTAGCATTATCAGCCATTTTGGATTAGTGGTTTGTTTTTGACCTACTTGATCTATTTTTTCAAAAGTAAAAAATCGAAGAACACACAAAAACGTGACTAACCTTTCCAGTTGTCAAAAACAAACCACTAATCCAAAATGGTTGATGATGCTAACATATGATAAACATATGTGTACCAATATAACAAAACAAAAAAACGATAATCGAATGTACACAGCCTGCGAAAATTCAAAATTCACCTTTTCTTTTGAACAGGCCTCGTATGTGTATTGAAGGGTTCATTCACCATAAGTATTTTGAAACATAGGAACTGTCATTCCTAGAAAGAATTTATTGAATACTAATTCAAATTATATTCGGCTTGCAGGCAGACGAGCGCAAGCAACGCGATACCATCCGCCACGAGCACGAGCAGCAAGACAACAAGGCGGAGATCTACAACAATCTGACATCGGGGATGCTGGCAGAGGCACACCTAGCGGCGGCCAGCGCACTGGGGCCCACGCGCAAGGTGGGCGCCATGTACAAGGGCATGACGCAGGCCGACAAGGACCGTATCAGGAAGACACAGCAGGAACAGATCATACAAAATAAGGTGAAGCTTTCTTACACTCTTCTCCCCACCTTAATAAATTGACCACCGACCAATTATACACCGATATTGGGTTTTAATGCTGCTGGAATGGAGTAAGTATTCCTGTAGTTCATTTCCTCCGGTCTTATATTAATTAGCAAATGCTAATTCACAAAATAACTTGTATGCTGAATACGCACTAGCGGCCAAAATCGCAGGTAGATGACCAGTCATCGCGGTCAATTCGTTAAACAGTTACAAAATGGATTTGCATCACACACTGTTGTTTTTTATGGTCGTGCCCCGCGACCGTCCCCAAGTGCGCAAAGCTACATGGTAATGCCATACCAACACAGGCCGCGCGACTAAGCTGCGGCCAAGGCAAAGTGTGCCTAGTTCAGCATTAAGGTGGCAATTGACTTGTAACATTTCCTTATAACTTAACATTCAAGCCGAGTTTGTTAAATTATAGTATTTTATTAAGCAACTGTGAATGCTCGTTTGGAATGCTCAGCTTGACGATGCTTCGACTTTCATAGTTTTATGTTTACGCTGTGCTCGCTTCTGTTACCTATACTGAATAATTTATTAATAATCGAAGGGATTCGTGAAGAAAACATCAAAATATAAGAGTATGTGGTGCTCGTGGCGTGCGTTTGGTTTGCTGTACCGACTCTTGCAATGGTCGAAGTTGTAACGCAGTAGGTAGTAGGAGTAGTAGGTAGGAGTTACAGGCAGATGTTACTAGTCAATCGCCAGCCAGCATCTATTCAGATCTAGGGATATTCTTTCCACCGTACTGAAAACATTTTATGCATAATATGACTCAATAATGCTTTTTTTGCTTCCACAGGCCAAGCGAGAGGCAGAGCAACTGCTGCACTGTCACTGGGAAGATCTCTCCAACAGCATCCTAAAGAATGTCTACATTAAAGACTGCGACGAAAAAAGACGAATGAAGTAAGAAATTAGCAAATACTATAATAACAAACAACTGCTGACCTTGTCTTGCTGATCGCTAGTGCGCCCCACTGTTGATTTCGTTAGCCACCTCTGGTCTGGATCCCTGACAAAACACTTGGCTCTGTGCAGAAACCGACAGTCCGTTTGATAGATTTTAAAGAACGTGTTGCAGTCTTCGTTGAGAATGCTGTCCCTGTTCTACCAGTATTTCAGTGGAAGATGCTCTGAAACACGCGCCCAACATTTGTACACAGTTGACATTTGCCACATGAGAATGGGTTGCTTCTACGACTCGTTCTTGTGTTCAACAACTCTGGAATGATTTTCTGGCCTGTGTTTTCTCCCTCATACAACAAGGGTCTCTTCAAGACCTAGGTTCACTACTTGCTTTCCCAAAAAAACCCTCCACACAGCATCCTCGAAGATAAGACAATATGCCCTGAGGGAAATTACTTCCCTTAGGGCCTCCTGTGTGGAGTTAATATTTTAAAAATTAAATGCGTAAAATTAAATCTCAAACACCCTTATTTACTGTTTTTTTTTTTCAGAGAGAAAGCTCAGCAGATTGTGAAAGATAACGAAGAACTTTCGGTGCAGCAAAATAGAAATAAGTTCAACCAGAACAGAGTTATGAATTCCAACCAGCCCACTGACGAATTCTACCGACAGTTCAATGCTTCCACGAGATAAATTTCTAATTTTTCAAATATTCAATATAGCCAACGATTATTTCCAAAAATAAACTAAATTTGCACTACAAGGCACATTACTTATGAGATGGTCAAATCAAAAAATTGTTTCGTAAATATTGAACAAATTATGGCTGATAAAAATTTCTTACGAGTTAAAATTCTATTTTCAGTTTCATACTACACAAAATTTGAAACTGTTTTTTAATCAATCAAAGGAAGGTGGATCGTCTGATTAGCAATCTCTAATGCATAGACGCAACATAAGTAATCTGAGTCTGTGCTCCAAGGATCTAGCAGCATTGATCCCCTGCATCTGCATGAAACATGAGACACAAGCGGAACACCCGTTCACAATTGATGTCAGGCTTCATGAGAATGGGTCATTTCTCTGTCTCATTTTGTGTAAGTCATCTCTTATGTGGAATGAGTTACCGACATCTGTCTTTCCTCCGTCATTTAATCCAGGCCTATTAAATGCCCGCATTTTCAGATCCTTTCCAACACCCTTTCCTTAACCTGCCTCACAATGTTGCCCAGCCGGGCGTGGTGATATGGTTTGGCGGTCTTGTGACATTATTTTTTTAAATTACTACTTTTCAAGATTTCCATCTAAATGTAATAATTATCAATAAATTCAATATTACTATAGGTTTTTAACTCATGTATCGTACAATTTCTAAAATCCACATTATATTTGTGTACGCTAAACTTGCTGGTATTTCGAAATATACAAATTAAACCTTTAACACAATTTTCAATTTGAATCTGTTAGAAAAAAAATCCTATCATTGATGGCATCAATTATCACTGGTAAGACTAATTCGCGGTGGTTATTGTAAAGACTTTTTCCTTTCTAGTGTGGGCGATAAAAGCTTTTGAACGGTGACATAGTTATGAATGATGTCAGGGTCAGGACATAATAAACTACCTCGATCCATATTCCTTATTAATGAATAACTACAATATCATCGTTGCTGGAAAGGCAAAGGGGCTTAAGCGACACTTTGGACAAAATGAGTTAAATATGCAGTTGTGATCAGTTTTTCTTTCTGCACCGAATGCTCTGAATCTCGTTTGATTCTGAAGAGTTTTGAGGCCCTTCAGCCATCTAAAATATATTTATCATTTGAGAGAAGGCTTGACTCAAGCGACACAAATTTGGGACTTTTTTAGCTTTTTGTCGCTGCAGGTAACTTAGTGAGAGCATGGAGTTAGCTGAGTTAACTTTTTTTTTTCAAAATCTAACCAGGTACTGAATTTTATTGTAAAACAAAAAAAACTTTTAAGTGCTCTGGTGTAAACTTCCCAAAATGGCGCTTTAGCACTTTTGCCTTTCCCTCGGCGATATTATCATAATGACTTGTATTTTAATATGTATTATATGAAACTCATGGGAATGCACCATTTTTCCTGAGATTTGGACTAAATATATATTTTTTTAAATGATTAAAAACTACAAATGCTGTTCACATACAAAAACTGGTTTGAATCAGCACACACACATCACACTGGAAGCAAGTAGAACGCTATTTCCACTGCTCTAACCAGCCGCCACCGGGACACTTGCATACATGAACACACTATTGCAGTGTAAGCTGCATGCCCTGCTCCACAGAACGCTCAACTAGAGAGGGCACTCAGGCCTTAGCCTAATTGTTAATAGGATTTGGTGTGCTAGATTCACTGCATTATTCCTGAAATTATGAAGAGCTAAGCGTTGAAAACATATTGTGTACTTCCATTGGTACCTTTTATAAAAGCATTTTCATTTACCAGTCCTTTTTAGATTGAATATGATTGTTTAACAATTCTAGTAAACAGTTTATCACTCTTTTGGATCGACGAAACCTGTTATGAAAATCTATATCATCCCACTCCAGAAAATGATCACACCTAGGTCTAAAGACTCGACCTCTGCTAGGCCAGCCTGAATGGGCCACAAAGTTAATGTAATCAACACCATCATCGCTCGATAAATAATATAAGTCCATACTGATTAAGTATTTGAATCATTACAAAGGTCAAATCAAATATTCGTAATTAAATCAAGTAATTTACGTTAAGTAATGTCGAATATCGGATGTAACAGATCTGATGCGAGATGTGTCATCATTAACGCCGCCGCTTCTAGAAAATGGACTTCTATGGTAACATTGCGGCAACCGTGGTATAACATAAATGTAATCCAGGATTCGTACCTAACAGCAACCTTACAAACGTAAAACTTGTTGATAGGTCGCACTCATCTCAAGCCGAGCTTTAGGACTTTACAGAAAAATGCAACTGAAAAACTGGACCTAGTGCTTATAATATGCATAGTGGTGTATTTTGATAGAAAACAGTAAACATTGACTAGATATACAACCTTTCGTATTCCATTTCCAGACTTGATATTTTTAATTACCAAAGTATGGACTATTATTTTTCACTCCACCAACTTTGTTCTGTAAGTAATGATGACATTTAACTACATAAATCAAATCTTTGATACATAATACGTATAAACAAACCAAATGACAGCTGGTTTTCCTGATTAAAGTGACGTGAGTGATTATCAGTACAAGCTATCAAACATTATAACGCAAAAAAAAAAGTACCTTCTTAGAGTAATAATAAAACTGTCTACACACAGACAAACTTTAATTTTATAATCCACGGATATATTCAACCTCATCATCAATAATTAATTTTATTTTATGACCCAGTAGAAATAACCAAAACATTTCAATGGCATCTATTTGACTTTTAATCAAATAAAGTAGATTTCATATTTTAGATACTTTAAAAATGTACTTCATCAATTTATTTTTGAAATCATTAAATGATAAAAATACAATTAAATACATATTTTTAAAATATTTCATGTAAAATCTTTTTTTTAGACGTTTAATAATTCAACATCAAAGCTATTTTTCTAAAAACCTAAAATGTTAAATAAAGGTTGTTATGGAAAAAATTGTAAAACTATCTTAAATTTTAAACTTACAAAAACTAGTCAAATTTAACTGTAAAACAAACTTTAAATAACCATTCCAAGTTGCACTCTTCAAATTAGACATTGATTTGGTGATTAAGAATGAATTATCTGAATAAAACTCACCATAACCCATATCCCTGCAGATGTAAGTGGTGTGATGACCACAGAGAGCACAAAAGCCACACAACTCTGTCCTGGCGCTAAATTTTCAACTCAACTATTTTTATTTTTTTTGACATCAAAGCAAACAACTTATTGCTTTAACTTTTTCTATTTCGATTACGTATTTGTTTTGCTCGAGCGTGCTATTGTACTATGTCATTTTGTAAAGTCTTCAACTTTTTCTATCCACTCAAAAAGAAAAAGCATGTAAAAATATTGTAATTTGGCCGTTGCAAAAATAGAGCTCCAATGAGAAAAAAAATTAAAGACGAAATTTTCTTTTTTCGCAAATAGGAATCACTTTGTGGTTTGATACATTTAAAGAAATGAAAAAATTACTTTTTAGAAGACCACGGATATTATTTAAAAACTCGGTATGTAGATAAAACCGCACACTCTGTATTTTTTGTTGTTGTTTAATTTTGTACCCTTATAATGCTTAGGCTGAGCGAAACCGGTCGGTTATAAAAAATAAAATAATATCTACGATTTTATATAAAGTTAGTTTTTCATTTCTTTGGAGGAAATTTTCGTTTATTTTCTATTTAAATTGTTATATTGCACTTTTCTTTTCAACTATCTTTCTTTCCGTGTGTGGAATAACTTATTTGGCTAAAATTAAGATGCTTTGATAATGCACCACTCTTAACAGCCAAAAATTATATTTTAAAAGTAATATTATCATGCGTATTGTCACACTGAATCTGCGCACGCGCACTTTATTATGACGCTTATTTCCTTCAGTGAGTTGGTACTGCACATTATTTGATGCAAATTCAGTAGAGTTTGGAAATTCGATTCGAAAGCACTCGCTATGGCCGTCTCTTACAAGTTGAAAGATTTAGTTTGGTAGGTTTCCTTCTAAAACTTTAAAAGAATATTATGTTCGTTGTCGTGAACAAATTACTTATCAACCTTAATAGTGGAATTAATTTATTATATATTTTTACAGGGCGAAAATGAAGGGATTCAGCCCATGGCCAGGCCGGGTGAGAGACGAAACCGTTATTTATATTGTCAAATAATCACTTCAGACGACTTACGTTACATATTCGGTGTTAAAATTTAGTTTTGTTGCCAGTTTAAACAATTTATTAGCATTTGTCCAACATTTTTAAGTTTTTGAAATTTTGCTTTTCTTTGAACAATATAGCGCGGGAAACATAATTTTCAAGTTTCTGAGGGCGTAGTCAAACCACTTTGGCGATTTTTTACTAATTAAAATAAAAATTGTTTTTTATTTACGTATTAGTGACAGTTTGTGTAAAGTTTTGTTAGCATATCCGTCAAAATAACCTAACAAAACATAACCTAAAATGTTTTGTGTACTTTCGGAGTTTTGAAATGTTGTTATTTTGTAGGTCGCTCAACCAACCAGTGACATGAAGCACCCTTCCAAAAAAAATGTGCCCGTTCAGTGCATTTACTTCTTTGGATCTAATAACTAGTGAGTCCCAATTTTTCTAATTAATAATTTCCCGTGTTCAGGTTTTGTATTTTTTATTATATTACTTGCTTCTTGGACTTTTTGCTGACACTGGTTATTGTTAATATAATATAACTTTAAACCTGGTACCGCATATTTCTCTGGTTTTATTCGTTTTGTAACAAAAAATAATACATTCTGTATTTTCGTTTCACAATTTGTTATTCTTCCTTTAGTTGTGATCACGTCAAAATCTAATTCGCCACTAGTTGGAAATCGTTTTTTATTTTAAAATCCTTCCATGGAAAATCAAATTTCGTGACATCAAGTTCTGGATCAACATTCATTCTCTGTATGTCCTGGATATTCCCCAAAGCCTTTTCACGATATGGAAGATAATTCTCTCATTGAGCTGATAAGTGGTAGAAATTCTCAGAATCGCCCTGGTGAAAGTCCACTCTTCAAAATCGAAATGGCTTGAGCCGTGTTTACTGAACAGCCGGGCACTTTTCAAACTTCCTCTTCCCCATCTCCTTCCTTCACTCTTCAGCCTGACAACATACCCTTATTGGGAATGAAGGTTGAATGGATGTTTTCTGCCTATTCCAGGCTGTATCCGTCCACTTATTTATTTGTCGCCTTCCTCTTTATTTCAATAATCTTTATTTTCAATATCATTCCTTCTGATGATGTTTCCTTAAGTTAACCGTCATCATTAGTAAGTCATTCCTTTGAGAGTCCTGGTCGTATCTAAAAACTGCCTCCACTCTGCTGACTCACTGTTCTCCTTTGGTTCCATGGCCCAAAGTTTTGGTGTTCACCTCCACACCGTCCAGGCACTCGAGTTTACACCTTCCAACACTCCTTCATGTGTCACAATTTGTTTAAAGCCGAAACGGCCCTAGAATCGGCGCTCAACGGGAGACTGTTAAAAATGCCAAATAAACAAAATGGCACTGATGATTGAATTATGACGAAAGTTTGAAACTTTGGTACAACTAGCAACAGACAAGATTCTTTTGTCTCTCCTAGTTCCGACAGTGGAACTTCAGCTTCGCAGACCGGAATATTTCTTTATTAGACGACGTTTCATCAAAATAACTTCTTTGACTAAACATAAAATTTTTCTTCACGCAGCGGCTGGATTGAGGAGAGCAACCTGAAGCCCTTCCACGAGTTCAGGGAGCAGTTGATCAAGTCCTGCAAGACGGCCGCCTTCAAGGAGGCCATCGCCCAGATCGATGCCTATATTGAGGATCCAGAGGTAATTATAATCTTCATGAATGACTTTCACTAATCCTGTAATTTAAGAACGGTCTGAACAACCTTAGGGTACACTGGTCTACCAAGTTCAATTTCTGAACAGATCTATTAACTCCCTCCGAGGGTCACTCCTCTACTCTTGTCAATTCCATTGTAACCCTCCTGACAACATTCCAACAGAAGATCAGGGGTTTACAGACCACAAGGGATGTAAAGCTCATGCCTCAAGAAAGGATTGGATGAAAACTCATACTGATAATTAATAATGCAATATGATATTTTCACTCCAGTCAGGAGCACTCCTGTCCCGGTGCGACTGGTACAAGAGAAAGCACTATATTTAAGATCTTGAAACACATGCTCTGAGGATGGGAAGGAGGTTGGAGTTTAATCAGCTGGCGCACACAGCAACCTAGAGCTAATATAGGAATGAAGGAGACAGGGATCATGGGATGGCATAAGCATTGTTGTTTTTGTTTATTGAAACATCCTGTGCCTGTGTCATCTTTGGGGATGCCGTGCGGAAGATATTTTTAAGGAGAGAAAGGAATGAAACTACACCTTGAAGAGTCCTGTGTTGTAGGAGGGAAGAATAACAAAAGGCAGTCAATCATTCAAAAACCGGGCTGTTGATCACCAAATGACCCATTTTTATGCGTCAAATGTCGACCGTGTAAAAATGATCGGCACGCGTTTGGCGTGTATCCCGAAGGGATAATGACGTTGGTTCATCGCATGGCCTCATATTAATATATTTGTAAAAATAACACAAAATTCCCACTTTACGTCTTTGTTCTTGTTATTATAATGTTATATTTCTAACAAACATGCATCTTCTTCTCCAGAAATTCTCCAGTGCGGAAGTACCTGAGAATTCAGACGAGCAGTTCGACAAACTGAAGGACGGCATCTCGGACGATGAGAAGCCAACTCCCAAAGCCACTCCTGTCAAAGCAAAGAAGGTACAATATATATCCTTTATTTTGATGTGACCTCACAAGAGTTCTCCCGGTTGTACAGTTTTTTTAAAAAGTCTAAACCCTAACCAATTTTTTTAATAAAGAAAGACAAACATTCTCGGGTTACGAATAATCTGACAATATTTGAATAACTCCTACTGCCATCATAATAAGCGGAAGATGTTGCTTGTGCAATGATGCAGAACTTAGCTAGCAGAGTATTTAAACCCACGACGCCCGGGTGGGAATCCAACGCGTTTGTCGACTCAGCTACTAACCGGTCTGCATCATCACCCGGTGCGGTGATGTTGTAAGGCGGTTTATGGCTGGGACTTTAGAAGGGAATTGCTTGGTCTTTAAGAGACCCTGATGAGATGAAGGAGGAATGACGGATGATGTTAGCTCAATCATACGCGTACCGTTAACATTTAAAAAAAAATGACAACAATCTATTTGCAGCCAACGTAACCGTGAATGGGTATTTTGCTCTTGTTGGTTCATCTATGAGTAGCTAGTTCCTCTGAGCATGCTTCATTGAAATACCTGGTTAAACAGACTTAGCATACCTATGTTTCGTATGCCCATTAGACACTGAAATCGATCTGTTAACGAATTGCTAATCACACAATTCGCCCTACTTTGCATGAAGTAACAGGTATTTTGGTGTTCCAGTTCAGAGTTGGCTAAAAGTTCAACTATTGATCTAAAGATCTGTACAGGGGTTGAGCTGATCACTATTGAAGAATCTCCTAACCCTATGTACACGACCCCAACTTATTTTTGAAGCCTGGTTTTAAATGTCGTTTTCTTAATTTATGGATGCATCAACAGGTGACGTACGATTGTGGATAAAACAGTGCTGATGCACTCGTCAGGTATGCGATGTGTGGCAGTATGCCCTCTCCGATCTGACCCCTTCTAAAACAGCATGGCTGTATGGTACATGATAACTCAAACCTTTTCAGTGTGGTTCTGATGTATGCAGGATAACGGGTGTACTCGGCGCTTTTTGTGACTTTCATATCGACTGTGTTAAAAAAAAATTAAATGCAAATAAATTTAGCCCTTAGTGATAACATAATGGTTTTGCTTGACACCTGATCATAATTTGATCAAATGCTGAAACGGGTCGAGAATCGGTGGTTAATGGGGGCGACCGTTTGAAGTGGTAACGGTAAAAGATTCATAATGACGCCAGTCATTGATTTGCGACAGTGTAACATGTGACAGTGGTTCAAACCACTAGGCCTAAGTTGGGTTGCCACATTGGCACGCGGCGATTCCAACTTTGAATCCTGGTCACATCATTTTTTTTGTGTTTTTCTCGTGAATATAAATTTTACGTTGTTCTGTTAATTAATTTGTTTTTAATTTAAATATATTTTTCAATTAAAATCATCTATTAGCCTCTATGGTCGAGTGGTAAAATGCTCGACTAGGAATCCAAAGGTCGCAGGTTCAAACCCGGCAGCTCAAATAAAATAAAAATTCACATTTGATTCATAAACTATATTTACGGCACGTTCCTGACTGGTAGACACTCATATTATCGCCCCTGTGAAAGACCACCATTCAGAATCGAAACGTTGCTTGAAATGGCGTTTTAGCTGTGTTAGGTGACCATATCTGAACAGCCAGGTAGGTACTTTCCAACCTTCCTCTTCCCTATCTCCTTCCCCTCCCTACTACCTTCAACCATAGACTGGCTCTAGACGGTTGGGAAGCAGTTGGGACTTTTGTGCGGTATTCACTATTTTTTATTTAGTTTCCCCTGGCTTTTCACTAAGCAGACAAGGGAGCTCTTGTGCGGTGTGACATTAAAAAAAAAATTGCATGATTATCAGCTGTCAATCATTACAATATAACAACGATTTACCAGCCAGGTACATTTTGACAAATGTTGTGCATGATTTTAAATGTTGGTTGTTTTTCCAATGTAATTTAGACTAATTATGGCAGATCACAATGTTTCTGGTTTTTTCAATAATTAAAAATATAATTCTTTGTTATTTTTCATAGCCTAACAAGATGTAAATATTTATATTTTGCACCTCAAATATGTAATTACTAGCAGAATTTACTGTTGTGAATCATTAATAAAAAATTGACGAGTAGCACTGCCAATCCGGGTATCCATTTAATTTTTAGAAAAAAGCCACCAAAGCTGTTAATTGATTTATTAATTAAATTGATAATTTTATTAGTATGTAAAAATTACTATAGCTAATAATTATTTTTTATATAAAATTAAATATTTTGAAATTAAATTCTAAAAAAAAAAATTCTATTATTTAATGAATTTTTTTTATTATTCTTTTAATCAATTTATATGAAAAAATATTTCTTACCATTAATAATTAATACTATTATTAATTCGTTGATAATATTTTTGTTCACTTTCAATATTCATTTATTTTCCTAATTTTTTTAATAAATTAATTAATCACAACTATTATTATTTTTTTATTATTTATAAATAACTCACTTAACTATTTTATAACAATATTATAAATATATATATCTTAATTAAATGCGGTCATTAATTATTTTTTAATATTTTTAATAACTTAACTATTTATAAAAAAAGAAAACTGTCATTAATTATTATTTAATATCTTTATTAATTATTTCATAAAATCTTTAATAACTCAATTCATTGTGACTTTTATTAATTATCTCATGATATTTTGAATAATTAAATTAATTGTTGCAATTATTAATTTTTCAATATTAATTAATTTTTACTACTTATAACTAACTTTTGGTTATTTTCGCTGGTTAACGGATGGATTTAAAATTTTGCCATCATGTGGGTTTTTTTTTTGTCATCTGAAAAAATACTGGAAAAAGTGGCTATACGAATGAAAAAACATTATGTCGATATGTGAAATGGATGTATAAATTACCTTAATCCAAGCTTTGCAACAAATAAAACAAGTCCAAAACTGATTCACTGGCTTTACTAGAAATACTTAAGTAACTAACTAATATTTTTTATTTAGTTCTAATATTTCATTGATTAATAATAGGAATATTTGAACTTGGCATGGCACTACGATTGGCATGATGGATTTAAAATTATCATGTGGTTTTTTTTTTGTCATCTAAGATTAGGATGTAGATGGCGGCCCATTATAGTTACAATCCAAGCTCAACAAATAACAAAAAATATTTACTAGAAATGTTACTCTTAAAGTTTTCAAAGCCATTTACTGACCTCGAGCTAAATGGCAGATCATTTGAAGAATGTGGACCCAGCACGTTGAATGCTCTGTCAACAAACTTCTCACCATACGTGAGTACCTCAGTGATAGTGGAGCTTCTCTCAGCTTTGTCTTTAGGATATGCATTAGTGGCTGAGTTAGGTAGACAATTCCACCCTTGAAGTAACAATATATGGAGGGATAGCTAATTATTTTTACCTAACCTACACAAACTTGCGAAAAAACACTTTCTCCGGGTTTTTACATCGTTCACCATAAGAGAGAAAGAGACAACAAATTTAATTCCCCGCTTTTACGTAGTGATGCAATGATCTTAAGCTACTGGGCCACCGCGGGACTCCGCCTACATTTTTTATTATGGCACTAAACTTGACACAACTAAACGGTTTATTTGCTTATATGCTATATTTTTATTGATAAAAATACTGTGAAAAAGTGGCTATACGAATAAACAAAAACATTATTTCGACATGTGCTGTGAATGGAAATACAAATACCGTAGCCCCAGTCTTAGCCACGCCCTTTTCCAACCGAGTCAGTTACTTCAAGGTAAAAGCTAGTAAAAACTGACTACAGATCGATCTACAGCTATACCTCTTGTATATTATTGCTCTAAGATTCCACCTAAGCTAGGTAAGATTAATCCTAACTTAAGGGTCAGCATCCAAAAATACACACTTTTTGTCTTTCTAGTATAAGCAAAACTACAAAATATGTATGTGTTAATTCTAAACAAATAGTTGTAAAAATGTTAAAGGTTTCCAGTGAATACAATTCTTTGGCAGTAATCTTTTAAATTCTTTATGAAATGCATTCTGGAATTTTAGGTAAAAAAAATGCCTTTGCTGGTTTTCAAACTGCACCTTTTACTGATATTTTGTATGTTTTTCATGGAATTTAAAAGATTACAGTAAAAAAATTGTACTCAGTGGAAACCTTGCACATTTTTCTAACTACTCGTAGAAAATTTGCAAATAAATCAGTTGTAGTATTGATTGTATTAGAATGCTACAAAGTAACGTTTAGTGTCATTCTTGAGTGCTGACCCTTAAGCTACACATTAGAATTGTACCCTTAAAATAAAATAAAATTACGTACACTTTTAAATGACTAACCACTTTTCTCTACTGTACGTAATGGCATCAAATTACCTTAAAAGTGATTCAATAAAATTATTTTATACTACAAACATACCTAGCTGTTCTAGACAATGTTTTCAAATAATTATTCAAGATAACAATTGCAATATTATTATTATCAGCTTGACAATGGCATGACGAATGTCAGGTCCGTACCTTATTATGTATGAAGTCTAAACCATTAATGGTGTCTTTTTTTAATGTGGATACAGCACAACGGTCCCATGTGCCCGAAGCTAATTCTCCAAGCTAACTCCAGTGAAAAATATTATGGCTCAAAAATATACGAGTATATATTCATACAGATCAACAAATGCCGATTCTGAATATATAACTTTTATAAATAAACCATAATTTAAAAGTGATTAAAAAACCAACACCCTATAATTGGTGGGCGGGTTTTGACGTCACAAAACCCCAAACAACAAACTTTTTTCCAGGTTTTGTATGGAAATTTCAGCTTTTGTTTGGATATTCAAAGGTTTCCTTTTTAATTTATGACGAAAATAAAACTTAATTTAGGCGACTTAAAACTACATCATTGTTATTAAATATAAAGATCTATTGTTAATAATTCTCCCTCTTAATGGCCTTCTGTAGACATGAGACCTAATATCCTCCATTAACAATTTTTATAAATATACATACGAGGCCTGTTCAAAAGAAAAGGTGAATTTTGAATTTTCGCAGGCTGTGTATATTCGATTATCGTTTTTTTTTGTTGTTATTTTGGTACACATATGTTTATCATATGTTAGCATTATCAGCCATTTTGGATTAGTGGTTTGTTTGTGACAACTGGAAAGGTTAGTCACGATTTTGTGTGTTCTTCGATTTTTTACTTTTGAAAAAAAAATAGATCCATGTATTAAATTTTGCATTAAAATGGAATAAAGTTAACTCCAACAGACTTAAAATGTTGACTGTGGCATTCGAAGCGCAGTCTACTTTGTCTCCAAAAAGTGTTTATAAGTGGTACAAGCGCTTTACAGAAGGAAGATGTTAATGTGGAGAGTTGTGGAAAAATATAAATCACGGATTTTATTCTTTGATCCATTTTTTTTTCAAAAGTAAAAAATCGAAGAACACACGAAAACGTGACTAACCTTTTAAATCTGTCAAAAACAAAACCACTAATCCAAAATGGCTGATAATGCTAACATATGATAAACATATGTGTACCAACATAACAAGAAAAAAAAAAATCGATAGTCGAATGTACACAGCCATCGAAAATTCAAAATTCACCTTTTCTTTTCACCGGCCATGTATGTATTAAAACTTTTTGTTTTTTGTATTATTATCAATTATGGAATGTATTACATTGCACTACTCCTGCAGACCTTCTGGAATAAAACATTTATTATTATTATTAATAAAACAGAAATAGGATATATTAGAAGCCAATCTCACAACTTACCAAAGTTTGATACCGAAATTATGTTAATGTATTTGAAATAATACGTAAGTGCTTCTGAGTAAGTACATCTTATTATAAATTAAGTGCGGTCAAGTTCATTCCTCATCTGACATTCATCCTAACCTCAATAATGTGGAACGGACCGCTCAGTTATGGTTGTATTATCACACCTTGATACAATACAATACCGACCAAACACTAACATTTTACACTGTGTTCTCGAATTAAAAGCTGTTAAATAAATAAAAAACATGTATCTAATTTCTTACATAAAATTTTGAGTGTTTTGGTGGGCTTTCAAAAATAAAATGAATTTTACCATGAAAAAGAACTTTAAAAAATGTATTTAAGGTAGAAAGAGTATATCATTTTCAAAAAACGACTGGAGTTCTTTATTAGGGTATGTTGACTGTAAAATGACTGGCTATTCAAATCCATTCACCAAACATGTAGGAATATGACATCCCCAATCGGGGTATGTTGTGAGGCTGAAGGGAGTGGAGATAAGGAAGATGAAGGTTGGAAAATGCCTGGCTTTTTAAATCTGGTCACCAAACGAGGCTAAAAGCATTACAAAAAGTCGGCTATGGAATGATTTGCCAGCTTTTGTGCTTCCTTCAAGACCCAGGTTCACTCCTTCCTTTCTTTGAAAAGACCCTCCTCACAGCATCCCCAAAGTCCTGAGGGAAACCCAATGGCTTCCTGTGTGGAGTCTAATAAATATGTAGTCAATTCTGTTTTTACACGTTTTTGATGTAACATGGTCAACAAAGCCCAATCAGTAGCTTTGGGAAAAACTTTAATATTTTGTGAATGCTTCACGAACTGCTAGTTCTTCAAAATGAAACCTTCGCAGTGAACACTTCAATTGAAGTCGAACTCGCCAAAGAGAGATTAGAAATTAGAGATTGTCGATATCAGAATTGGGTGTGTTGCGCTTCCAGTTACCGGTGACCAGCGAGGAACTGGTTATTCATCCAGCTCTTTTTGGAACCGGTTCCTGGTGTTTTTTCGAAAAATACTAGCAAATCGACAAAAGTTCCTCGCCAACACAAAGTACTAGTCGGTAGATATTTGAAAACGGAAAGAACTGGAACTGGTTCCTTGCCAAAAAAAAGTGCTAGTCGGTAGAGATTTGAAAGTGAGAAGAACTGGAACCGGTTCCTTGTTAAAAAAAAAACGAAAAAACGAACAAAGGATATCGACCGGCTAGGAACCGGTTCCTTTAAATCGAAGTTACCAAAGTACCAAAATTCCTCGTCGACCTTCAATTGAAGTGTGCGTTACCTCAAAATGGAGTAGTTCTTTTGAAGTCAAGCTTCAATTGAAGTGTACTTGAAATGAAGTACTTCTTTGTAGACTTTGAAGTTCAACTTCGCAACTGAACTGCCGCAAAATAAAGTACTTCTTTGTAATCTAACTTCAATCGAAGTATTTGTTCAATGAAAAGTGAATGAAGTTTGAACTGCTGCAAAATGAAGTAGTTCACACGGAGCGGTCACAACGCTAAAATGAACATATGAGCGGAACTACCAACTTCAATTGAAGTATTTGTTCAATGAACAATAAAGGAAGTGGGAATACCTGCCAAAAAAAGTAGTTTTTACGGAGGGTCACAACGCCGCTAATCAGTTCTTGGAATTTCCCTACCATCGATTGATTCAGCAACCTTTTCGTTCCGAAAGATAAAGATCTCCCGTTCAAAATTCTTTTACTTGTATATAATGGAACACCCATTTTCCAATACTTAATTTACTTTATTTTTTTACCCAGTATTCTGTTGAACGTATCCATTGTGTAAAAACAGAATTAAGTTTAATATAAATTAATTCATAATAATTTTAATTCCTTAGGAAAAGCCGGTGAAGAGGTTATCTTCCATCACCAAGCCCGTGTCTGTGCGCAAGAAAGCCAGGACCATGGACATAGTGTCTTCGCTGGATTTGGACAAGGACAACCAGAGCGAGTCCATGTTGAACCACTCCTTCAAGAAGTCTACCAGCTCTTCACTGCTGGACAGGCCCAACATTAACAGACCTGTGAGTATTATTGAAGGCCCTTTTAAACCAACACCATTGCGAGATGGTACAGGTCATTTTTTTATCAAATCGTCGCCGGGGAGGCAAAAGGGCTGAAGCGCCATTTTGGGAAGTTTACACCAGAGCACTTTAATTCTTTTTTTTTACAGTAAAATCCTTAAGTTTTTTTTTTTTTAAAAGAAAGAAAACATTCCCGGGTTACGAATAACCTGACAATATTTGAAAAACTCCTACTACCATCGTAAGAAGCGGAAGATGTTGCTTGTTCAATGATGGAGGACTTATCCAGCAGAGAATTGAACGCACAACGCCCGGGTGGGAATCCGACGCGTTTGTCCACTCAGCTACCGACCGGTCAAGTCTTTAGTACCTGGTTGGATTTTGAAAAAAAAAAGTTAACTCAGGTAACTTAATGCTCTCATTGAGTTACCTGAAGCGACAAAAAGCTAAAAAGTCCCAAACTTATGTCGCTTGAGTAAAGGCTTCTCTCAAATGGTAAATATATTTTAAATGGCTGAAGCTCCACAAAAGTCTTCAGAATTGAACGATAGTCAGATCATTCGATGCAGAATAAAAAAACTGCATATTTAACTCATTTCTGACCAAAGTGTTGCTTAAGCCCCTTTGCCTTTCCAGCGTCGATGTCACTGTAGTCGTAGGCGATGCATTTGTACAATAGAAAAAAAAGTTCCCACATAATTCTTTTTTTTTTGGTTAATTTTAAATATAAAAACACAATACTAAAGCATGGCAGAAAACAACTGCTCTCTATGCACTAATCAAGTGTTTCTCAGCTGCCATCTGTTGTGCACGTGCTTGCATTACTTTCCAGCATGGGGCAGTTATATAAAGTTGTCTCTTTTTCGCATATGGAGCTCTCATCACATCTGCATGTACCAGTACACAACACATAGATATCTTGCCACGTGCATAAAATTAACCTGAAATGAATGTTTTGTTGTCGTAAATTAAAATAAAAACATTCAAAATTATTTTGATCCATTCCGACTTTATTCATTGTATCATGAGTGTGGTCTCGTTGATGAGAGAGCTATTGTAGTTTATCTTTCTGATACGTGTGTCGTTTATGAGAAAGAGGGAGAGGTTACAATGAATCTATCAGCGATACCGCCTATACCACATTGTTCTGTTCATACCAGAGATTCAGTACAACGCTTGTGTCGCTATTCGCTTCAGTTCAATGATAGTTATGGTCATTTAAAGCTTTTATGTCCGAAGAAGTATATATTGTCAATACTTGCTGCAGCAAAAGATGAAGATATTTCAACGTTATAAATTTAAAAAAATAAAATCATCTGTATTTTTAACGGATACAGAATCTTTTTTAGGAAGAAACGAATATGGACGAAAAAAATATTGAACGCAAATCAAAAGAAGAATATTTTACTTTATTTCCCATATTACCTTTTGTTTTATAATGTGTAAATGTGTTTTTATTGTCATTTTCCAAAAAACCCTGTTGGCGGTCAATGTGTTAAAAAAAATATATATTATTGAATCGTATTTAATTATTATTAAAAAAAAAACAATCATCAAAATAAGCACTTCAACCCATCGAAAACCTATGTTTAGACTCCCAACCTGTAGTGGTTGATGATTTTTTTTTTTAATAAGGGGCTAAGAAAATAAAGGAAAAATTATTATTAATCTATATATCGTCGCTGGAAAGGCAAAAGGGCTTTAGCGACACTTTGGTCAAAAATGAGTTAAATATGCAGTTTTGATAAAAAAAAATCTGCATTGAATGCTCTAACGACTCGTTTGATTCGGAGACTTGTGGACCTTCAGCCATCTAAAATATATTTACCACTTTGAAGAAGGCTTGACTTAAGTGTGAGAAGTTTGGGACTTTTTTTGTCTTTTTGCCGCTTCAGGTAACTCAGTGAGAGCATTGAGTTACTAAAAAAAAATTACTGAAGATTTTTTTGTAAAAAAAAAAAACTTTAGAGTGCTCTGGTGTAAACTTCCGAAAATGGCGCTTCAGTCCTTTTGCCTTTCCGGCGACGATATGTTGTCTATGCGCTCAGTAGCTGCATGAGGTGTTTTTGTATATTCCAAAGTTTTTCTAAAATGTACGAAATTTGTAGCATTATTTTTACAAAAGTGAACTTAGATTGAAAACATCCAGTTGTACAAAAAATTGTATGGTTAATTTCTTCAGTGTTGCCAGTGAAGTTTCCGCTGTATACAAATATTTTTTTTGCAAAAGAAGGAAAAGCATTTTTTACTAAGAAAAAAATATTATTAAAGCAAATTTATAAAGTAGAATCTAAAATTACAAAGAATATAAACAAAGTGAAAGTGAAAATGAGAATAAATTTAAAGTTCTATAACACTCAGCAGCGGTAGGGTCCACGGTCAAGTGGTAAGACTCTCGACTACGAATCCAAAGGTTGCGGGTTCAAACCCGGCGTGCACCAATAACTTTTATTTGATTAATATTTGTCATAACGCATTTAATTCATATAAAATAATAAAAAGTATATTTGCCGCACGTTCCAGAGTGGTAGATACTCTATGTATCGCCCTGGTGAAAGACCACCATTCAGAATCGAAACGTTGCTTGAAATGGCTTTAGCCAGTGTTTGGTGACCAGCTCTGAATAGCCAGGTACTTCCCAACCTTCCTCTTCCCCATCTCCTTCCCCTCACCACTACCTTCAGCCTCACAACATACCCCAATTGGGGATGCCATTGTCTCACTGGCTCTAGATGGCTGGGAGCAGTTGTGACTATTCACTATAATTTAAAAAAAAAAAAAAAGAGGATTCATATTTTACGTTTTGACTAAAATATTTCCAATACGCATTTAGTAAATTGACTTGGGAATAATATTAATAAAAATACACATTTGTCCACTGCTGATTTCTAACCTGTGAACTCTAGGTCAGGAGTCAAGGAACTTACCGTTCTGCTTTGGAGATTATCGAATCTGGTTCTTTCCGAACACAGTCTCGATTTAAAATTTCTTTGAAAATTAATATCTTTTGTAGGATTTTTTTTCTGTTGATTTCTCAGGCCATTTGCAGTATAAATTCATTCGGATTCTCATTGTAACCCGTCTTATCCACGTCTTTCTCTACTTTCCAGGCCACACCGCTCCTGGACCTGGAGAACATCACGGAGACTCTAAAGGGCAAGAACATCATGCCCAGCCAGATGAAGTTCGGCTTCCTGGGACTCGGCATCATGGGCAGCGGGATAGTCAAGAACCTCCTCAACTCGGGACACAAGGTCGTTGTGTGGAACAGGACTGCTAGCAAGGTAAGAGTCTTCCTTGTTTGATGATTCGAAATTTATTCAATATCTTATGTGCAATTTTCGTGACAAGCTGATTGAACAATGGATTTGAGATTATTGAAAAAATCTATCTAAAACTGCCCGAAGTCGGTGGGACTGGCATCCCCAATTTGAAAAAGTGGGGAAGGGATGGAAATGGGAAAAAGGAAGGTTAGGAAAAACCTTTTTCCAAGGCGATACCACCACTCTGGAACATGTCGCAAATATGCTATATATATTTTTATGTGAAACAACGCATCTAATTAAAATTAATTTGCGCAAAACGGAATTCAAACCCGCTTTCCTCTGAATTTGGAGTCAAGGATCAACCGCTCAATCGGCCATGGAGGTCGTCAATACGGCTACCTCAGAATAATGATGAAAAATATATAACTATTCATAAGATGATGAGTCACCATACTCTTATTCCTCTCGATCGGTGCCATTTAGAATTTTTTTAACATTTGCCACTTCTAAAGTGGTCCCTGCTAAGCGCCTCGGCCTGTCAGTTTTTGATCAAATTAAATAATACGTAAAATGCTGACAAGCTGAGAATTGACGGTTGACGGGGAACCAATTTGAAGTGACAAATGTTAAATTAAAATTGCCAAATGTGACGGGTCTTCAAAGAACTAAGTCTTAGAAGAACAAGCTCTTGTGGATGAGTTGTTCTTATTCTTTAAAGATTTAACTATAAACCCTGATTTCTGTTCTCGGAAAATCTTTCCAGGGGAGCGAAAGCACAAATGCTCCATCCTTGCTCGCATATTACAAATTTGTTGTTAGGATTATCATTAGGCTGCGTTTGTCCATTTGATACCAGTACGAGTGATGGTCCATTAACCCAGCCACCAAAACTAACAAGGGACGAAGTGCAGGCGAGATGGTGTTAAGATCGACCAATCGAGGCAAGTCCACCTCCACTCACGCTCGTACATCTTAGGTTAGTCTCGCTGAATGTGTAAAGCGGGCATAAGATTTAAAGTACAGACCTTTTCACTAAGCTTAACTTCTAAAAGAAAGTCGGTACTCACAGCGATGAATAATGAATTCAATCTGTCACACTGCTAGTCGAGCATTCCATCCTCCGGCCTATTGATCAAATGATGTGATTACTTATTTGGCACGTACGCATTTTTAAAGTTGACACCAGGTTATATATTTGGAAATTGGATAAGTTGGCTTTTCGTCTAGTTTTGATAATCTAGAGTTGCGGCACAATTTTTATTTTATCCATCACCGTACCACTTCCTGGAGCCAGTGGGACTATGGCATTTACAATTACGTATGGATTTATTTTTTAATCGTTTTAAATTGTTTCTTCTGTAGAGCCACTTTTGTAAGGTCCATCAAACATAACAATAAACACGACAACACCAAAATCTGGCAGTGCCCATGTGTACATTAAATAATAAAATAAAAACTTTGTTTTTATACTTTTTCCCTGCTTGGGAATTGAATCCCAAACCTCCAGACTCCAAGTCAATTGCGTTGACCATTACGCTTTGAAGAAGAGCGATATTTTGTGAAGCAAAAATCAATGGGAAAAGGGGATGGTAGGAAACTACTTACGCGCCCTTGAAGTGATTTTCCCACGAAAACGGCGCTATAAAAGTTATCAATTTATTATTATTTTTACTAATTAATAAGCTAGTGAAATCTAGTCACCGTACATAGCTAAAGCCATTTAAGGCGACGACTCATTTATAAATGGTGGTCTCTCACTACGGCGATACTGAGATTATCTTTCACTCGGGAACGAGGTGCAAATATACTATTATTATGCATAGAATATTTAAAAAAACAAAAAATTTAAGTAAAAAATAATACCATTTAAGTAGCAATAAATCAATTTTTTGTCTCACGTCAGATTTTTTTCCGGCGATGAAGGACCATTTCACCACAGACGAGGTCAAATGAATTTTCAATAATTTTTGATCTCATCTCTGATTGTTTATTAGTTTAGTAATGTTTACTCACAATGAAGGAGGATGATGTACATTTCATTCGAGACATGCTTATAGAAGGTTGGCCAAAGAAACTGCTAATCAAGTAGACATTGTTACGTATTATATTTATACCATGTGAAAGAATTAATAGCAAATGAAAGTCCATACAAAATGACAAGGGCAATATAATTTAATAGAACACCTACCATCCCACTGTTAAGGTTGGTAGCCACCTCTGGTTTGTTTCTCCAGACATCTATAGATATATGGATAGATTCCCTTACCTTAACAGACAAATTGCATTTTTTAGAAAATAGTTGTCAGATGGAAATGGTGTGCTTGTTTTACTGGTATTTCAATGGAAGATGTTCTGAAGAACTAGCGTCATTGATTTCGACTGCACCGGTTCCCAGCCTGCAGATACGCCAAACACATATCCCACAATTTTCCACAGTCTACATTTGTCACACGAGAATGGGTCATTTTTCTACTTAACACTCCGGCTGTGGAATGGCTTGCCTACTATTATGGTTTCTCTCTCTGATAACATGAGTCTTCTAGTACTAGGTTCATTCCTTCCTGACCTTAAAAAGACCCTCTGCACAACATCTTGAAATATTGATGCTTTTGTACACTGTTCAAATTTACTGCATGAGAAAGAGGGTCATTGTTAAATTATGTAAATAATTAAAACTTGTTTGAAGACTGAGATAATTATTTCCCGTGAGAATACTGGCATTCATCCAGCCTTCATTAAGAATTGACTGGACCTCTGAGTCTACTACATCTTCTAGACTCTTTAGCCGTGTTATTATTTGTTATATATTTACCTTCATTGTACCAGTTGAACCCTTCAACAGGGTGACCATACACAATTTCATTTAGTTAATTAGAACAAGAATAATTAATAGTTTTGTTTGTGATTTTTGAAGAGATTAAATGGAATTAAACCAGTATATTTTCCGACTAGTATTGAATAAGGTTTAGTATCTTTTGTGTTAGGTTGCAGGTAATTATATACACGAGTCATAGTTACACAATACAATTTGACAATCTAATAACAAAAAATCATCTTTTACTGAATCTATTTTCAATAAAGGAATAATTGACTGCTTGCTAGATTTTCGCTGCATCTAAAATCAGTATCGGAATATATATTCTTATATGAAACAGCAATTTAATTAAAAAATTAATCTTTTGATAATAATTTCATAACAGGTGGGCATTTTATTTGGTTTCTACCTTGTTATATCACTCCCCCTTTTTTTAACCCCTTTGACCTCAGCCATTTTCCAGTAAAAAACCTATTTATTTAAGAATAATAGTTCACAAATGGATTTATTTGGATGACGAAAAGGTTAAATTAATGAACTTTTTTAATAAAATTATTTTTCCTATTTCATAGTCTTTTTTATGATATATCGTTTTATAAGTTTTTTTTAACAGATGGGCTTTTATCATAGTCTAGGTATGACAACTGATGACTATGACAGCTTTCACTAGGCTAAGACTAGGTAGTTAATCATTATTGACAATGACTATTACTCAAATTAAATGCTAATTATTCAAAATAATCGCCAATGCCTTTGTATTCTAATTAGATATAAAAATATTTTATGGATGCAAAGGAATCAGAAATTATAATCCATGTTCATTGTTTTTTGTCGTTAAGAAAACATTTAAAAAAATATTTGAACTTTAAGAAATTAAAATTTTAAATTTTTTTTTTGTATAATTATTATGTATTTTTATGTACATTTGACCAGTAGGAAATTCAATCAATACAGCATTATCTTTTTGTGATATAGTAAAAACTCAAAGTTCCAATCTAACGACCTAGCTATTTTTATTCTGGTAGCCCAAAAAGATAAACTGACCCTTGTCAGTAAATAATACACTTTCACTCTACTTATCTCACTGTTGACTATTTTTCAAAACAGTTTTGTTTTCATTTGTATAATTGAAATAAAATGCTCATTTTTATGTTTGTCTAATATTTCGTGAGTATAAGATTTAAAAAAATAAATATTTTAAATGTTTTATCGGTAAGTGTACCCTTGTGGTAATTTTACACAAATAGCACTATAAAATAGTTCCAATTATTATTCAGTTTATTGTGGAGGAATATTTTCATGATTATATTGTTTTCATAACTAGTTATTTTTTTCTTAGTGACCAACTTTTTTTTTTTAAATCTTTAAATTCAACAAAAAACGTTAACAGTTTATATAAAGAGTAAATGTTGACTAGAAATTTTAGTTTATGGTCTTCATGATTCTTTTTTTTTTCCTTCTTAAAAAACGTGATTATTACAGTATTTTTGCCAACATTATTTTTTTAAAATGACAACTTAATTTTCCTGAATTTATGATTCACTCAAAAATATTTGCATAGCTTCTATGTATTTATTCCTAAGATATTTTTTAGCCTAAAATAATATATCTTTCTCTTTATGTATCACTTCATTGGGCATCAAATCCACTTTGTTCATAGCAAACTTTGCAAGCATTTTTTCATTCTTTAACTCAGTCTGACCGCTAAACAGTGAGGCTCGTGACTTTTTAGTCTGCTCGAATGCTAAGATTGAAAAATATTGATGTTGTTGTAGATTTTTTTTTTTTTAAATAACAAATATTTGTATCAAGATTTTTAGCAGTGCACCATCAGGTGCACTGGCAGTGTCTTGCAGAAAACTCTTCATACAAAAAAAAAACTTTTGGCTACAACAACATGAATCATGACATTTTTTCAATCAATTAGCACTCTAGTACACTAAAAAGTCACGAGCTGCCACTGTCGCTAATTGGTTTCATAGAACTGCCAATAAAAGCCAAATTCAAAATATTATTTGTTTATTGAATTATTCTAATTTATTAATACATAAACCATTCTAGTCCACTATTTTTTTTTTTCAAAAATATATTATGAAAAAAACAATTATTTAGCAAACATTAAGAAATACATTGCTCAAAATATCTGCAAAACCTAAGGTCACTCTAAAATTAAAGATCTGTCCTGATGATGGACACTAGAATGTGATCCAAAACTTTGCCTTACAGAGCGACAGGGTTAAAAACTAGACAATATCCAATCTGATTAACAATTAGAATATAAAACAAATTTACTGATTCTACACACTGAAATATATCGTTATGAGAGATATTTAATTTTACTATCATGAGTCGATGCATAAGTCCATTGTGTTTTTATTTTGTAGCGTGAAAAATATTATTTTTTATTGAATTGTTTCTAAAAAAAAAATTTACATTTCCGACATATCCTTTTATTTGAGTTTTAACTGAGCTGTCATTAGAGCTATTTACGAGGAGAATACCATCAGATTGGTAACATTAAAAGGCAGCTATTTAAGAGCTGGGTTGGGAAGTAATTCCCCATCCGCCCTATTTTCCTGATCTTCCCCATCAGTTTTTCGTATTATCCACTCTTAATCCAACAATCTCAAAAAATAAAAGACGCCAAGTTATTTTATACTGTCAAACTAAAAATTGACAAAATGTTGTGAGTCGATTGTAAAAAATACAAGAATATATTACTTTATTGACGAGTTTACGTATTTTGTTTATTTAAAAAATAATAATTTTTATAAAAACGCAACAAACTTATGCAATCAAGAATGCTTATTGTGGCATGAATAAATAATTAGTTTCTCATTCTTTTTGACATCAACAAAATTTAAGAAAATATTTAGTAACATTTTCTCTAACCTATCTTATTTTTATTTATTTAACACTATAATATAAATTAACTACTCAGACATTTTTAAAGGTTAACAACACTTAATTGGGTATTGAACCAGTGGATTTGTATAAGAAAGTGACTCGTATTGCTTAGCTGAATTTGAAGAGATAATGAAAGCAAATAGTTATTTTGATAGCTTTATAGTAAAATAGTTCAATGGTAAACAGTTATAATCTGTAGTGATACCTATTATTAACATGAAGTTATTTATGCTAAATGATTAAATTCTTATTTTAATGTGCAGTTCTATGCTTTTTTTTATTTAAACAATTTTTAATACTGTTTAAAACCCAATTACTTAACTTGCAGATTTAAAGTTGTCTCTTTCATCCACTTTTTCTCTTTGCAAAGACTTCTCAGTGTTTTGGTAAGGTTGTGATGGCTGAAAAAAAGTATCTAGGATGTGTTTTGAGAGTGACCCGTGTAAAAGTGATTGAAAATTTTATTTGGAAAAAATAATTTGATTTCAGAATTTTCAAACGACGTGTAGACCCATAATTTTTTATTATTTTTCCTCAATGTATAGTGTTTTTGATTAACATCATTGAGCATATTTTACTGAAAAGAATGCCATACAATACTAGTGGAATAAATAATTTATACTAGTGGAAGAAGTGAAATGTGTTGTGTGATATTGGAAAAGTGCTTAGTCTAAATTGCTCAAATGTTTCATCCAATTGAAAAATTAATGTCACTTTAGCGTCGGTATATTTTATATTTTTATGTGTTCAGTATGAACGTGGAGATTGAAAAATGTCATAATTTTAAATTAAAATTAATTAAGTTGTGATTTATCAGTTTTTGAAGTGAATAAAACGTGGATGAGAAGAGACAATTTAGACCTACAGAATGATAATCAATGTTAATTAAACCATGTTTTTCTTTTTCTTATTTTGGTCGTGAGATTTATTTTTATAACATTATCATTTTTCCTTACAAAAATTCAATAACATCATTGTATAACACTTAGAACAAATCAGTTAGCAGGATGACTTCATTAAAATTGTAAACCACATAATACGCCCCAAGGTGTGTTTTACATTCAATAGTGTAATATCTGTCAACTCGAACCCCTGCAGTCCAGTTACGTTTGAGGTCTACGTTTGCTACTAAACTACCGTAGCGATATGAATATAGGCTACGTGAACTTAAAATACTCCCAAACACGATATTAATCACTAAAATTACGTTGATGCCAAAATATACGCTATACAATATTATATATTTGATTTTTGTAATAATTCCAACATCTTATTATATTTATCGACTAAAATAATTATTCAAAGGGTTAAAATACCAATTAATATAAATACTTTAACCCTTTCAGCCCTAACACAACAAATTTAATTGAAACATTTAATTGATCGCATATAATTAATTCTAAGAGCATATTGTTTTGATTAAACCATTAACCCTTTAAACGCGTTTGATAAAAACAATGTTCCTTCCATCCCTTATTGAAAACCAATACATAAAAAAAAACACATACGTATATCGTGGGGATGCCTCAAGCGTCAGATGACTTCAGTCGATTTACGCATTCAACATTAATATAAATATATATATATTAATGACTGAACTAAGTTGATTTACCTGTGCAAGCGGGAAATAAATTCGGACGACTTAAGTCGAATTACACCTCCAAAGGGTAATAATAGAAAAGTGAGACGCCGCATAACCCAGGACTGGAAGGGCTAAATGGAGTCATCCCCGAGAATGGAAGAGACAGTTTCTAATTCTAGGAGAGAACATTTTCTTTTATTGTATTTTGCTAACACTCAATCCACCTATCACAGCTTAGAAAATTGCAACTTCATTGATGTATATATTTTAACGATTTTACACTGAAGTAGTAGACTTGTAGGCTTGGCATTACATTATAAAGATGCATTCACACTATCCAGGCAGGCTATTAGCGAGCAGTTAAAATTAGGATTAAATTAAAACCGACCTTGAAGACTAATCAAGGAGAAGTTCGCTCTCGCTCGCGCTTTCCAAATCGTTGCGACAGTCTTTTGATTTTAATTTTGATGAACTGTTTCGAAACCTTCCCGTACTACATGTAATTCTTACTAGAGATGTTATGTACTACTTAGTTACTTAAGAAACAAACAGTCAACGTACCAATAATTAAACAGGGTAGAAATTAACCGCTCCAGGAACAAATTCACTTGGCTCTTCAACAATCACAAAATTCACTTAAACTATGGTACGCCACACTTCGCGACTTTCTGAATGTTTGCAACACTGATATATAAATATATATCTTTTTGTATGAATGTCACATTTAACAGTTCTGATTTCTGTAGACTTGGTTGCATTATAATTACATATGCAGAAGTTCACTTTTGTTTAAAATAAATTATCCTTCACAAAACGCCATGGTCCGATGATTTTAATATTTTTTTTAAAGGCAAGATTAACTGTATAATTATAAGTTTTTAAATCACATTTTCGAATTCACTTTTAAAACCCTTTTTATTCTTTATGACCATTACTAAAAACAAAACAAAAAATCACTAAAAAGTTTATAAAAATATATGAAAAAACGTAACTGTATCACTTACAAAGTTTAATAAAAATCTTAGTAGATTCTAAACAATTAAATTTATTTCAAGTTTTTTTAAAGCGAATATTCGGGCGACCCTGAGAATTGTGAGATCCCTCATTGACAGTTTATGTAAATATTGTGTTTACTTTAAAATCTTTCACTCTTAAAAATAAATACATAAAAATAATTGACAATATGTAAAAGATTCAATTCTTAACAAGGGATAGGAATTGTATCTCAGTCGCGATATTTTAAACTTAATATCCAACATGAAGTAGTAATTTACGTGAAAACAAAATGAAAAGTATTGTAGAAAAAGTTCGTGATAAAATGATGAATGCATTAATTCACAGTGTATATTATTTATTATTATCAAGACAACAGGAACAGGAATTGTTAAGCGCAGCCAACCAAAAGTCGTAATATAATATAACGTATTAACTTATGTTACAGAGGGTCGCCCGATAAAGATTCGCTGCTAAGTCTTAGGAATAAGTGTTTTAAGTTTGGTTGTTGCCGATCTCCTTCTTTATAAATATCCTGTCACTGGACAAGGCGTAGACTCGGAACAGTCTAGTGACCAACCTGTACTACAAGGGGGTCGTCGCCACGTTGCTGTCGTTGACGAACACGAAGGCCGGGGCCTTGGGGCGCGGCGCCGCGGAGGGGCCCTCCAGCCCCTCGGGCACCTCGATGGCCAGCAGCACGCGCGCGGCCGGGGGGCGCGCCAGCGGCAGCACGCGCTGCTTGGGCCGCAGCTCGGGCAGGCTGGTGCTCTGCAGCAGGCGCGACGACAGCTTGTAGTTGTCTCCGAGCAGCGGCTCCTCGCTGTGCGCCGCGTTGTCCAGCTCGTCGTCGTCCACCTTCGGGAACAGCCCCTCCAGCAGCTTCTTGGACTGCGAGTTGAGCATGTTGTGCGGGGACTGCAGCACGTTCTCCAGCGCCGGGGGCAGGAAGTCGTGCGGCCCGAAGACGGGCGGCATGCGAGGCCGCCTCTCCTCGATGTAGTTGATGTGGGTCCCGTCCGGCATCGTGGGCGGGGAGCCCCTCCTGGAGCCCAGGGACCTCTCCGTCGGGGTGTAGTACACGGATATCTTGCTCTGCGTCTCGTCCACGTCCTGCAGAGAGGCCAGCTTCTCGATCTTGCCCTTGATGTAGGTGTCGAGCCCGTCCAAGTCCTTGGTGTCGAAGACGATGGAGTCGCTGCGGCCGCACGAGCCGCTGCGGCAGTTGTCGAAGTAGAAGCTGGGCAGGTTCTCCAGCACCTTGTTGAGGGTCTGCTGCTGGTACTTGCACGACTCGCGGATGCGCAGCACCTGGTGCGCGCTGAACTTCCTTATCTTGTTCCGCTGGAACACGTAGTTCTCGCGCACCCAGTTCAGCTGGCTGGTGGAGTAATCTCTCACCCTCTTCACCTGCGAAAAGAGACTTCATTAATAACATTCAGTTATATACACGTAGGGACAATTGACGCGCCACTTGCAAGCTTCAAAGATCCTATCATTTTATTCTTTTTATTTTACAACACGTCGCTCAATATTCAAGTCACGGAAAGAGGTTGGATTGAACATAGACCGAATAGAACATATCACGCGAATAACACGAATGACTATGGCGGTATTAGAGCGACTTCAAGGTGCTATCGACTTTCTAACACAGCTAACGTGTTCTTGTTTTCATTCATCAATCAAATATTATTTGCTAAGCGTCCACCCCAGTCTCCTGAAACCACCCGTCTTTACTTGTAAACATCCGAACAACCATGTTGACGATACAAACCTCCCGATAGTGAAATCGAATGCCGACATACTTCTCCCGAAAGAATCGCGGTAAATTTATGTGCCTGTGCCCATAAACTGGACGCCCCAGTTATATTAAGTTTCCGAGGTTTATGAAAAACGCGAATTAGGTACATTTTATGAATATTAATTTCAGATTAACTCAAGGTCGAGTGTAACTACTAAGCGCTAGGATAAATTATGCACTAATAATGTGCATTAATTAAACAACGCTTTCTACGTGTAGCTCGCCGATAGTGTGCCAGTGTCGGCAGTAGGCAGGAGTAGGATCATTTATAATTAGAAGTGGAAACTGTGAGCGCAATATTTGCGCACTTAATTAGGTGTTGGTATCATTAACACTTCGCTGCATACGAATTTATTAATCGTAATAAGAGTAATGTAGGTCAATAAAATAAAATCTGTGAATCGCACCTACTCGCTGCACAACATGGTTCATTTTTAAACGATTGCGAATTTCGATCAATTATTCATAAATGTCGATTCTGATTTCAATCGAAAAGTCCTAGTAATCTTGAGAAACGTTTTTATCCAGTCCACCGACGAAATGATGGCGAATTAAATTGTAGCGAGAAATCCCCGCCGACTTTGGCGATCTTTCTCCACGCAGTGTGCAACACTCATTGTATCCGGAGACATGGTTCTTCTGACCACACAGGGCTTCGCAATTCGTATTCGCGCTAATTATTGTATTTATTCACCGAACAAACAATTTGTAGTGATCTCACTTCGCGCCAAGGTGGGGCTTTTAGCCAAGTGCGGGTTGTTTCAAACCTGCGTCACATTTGACATCGTCACAATTCAAAGCGCCGTTTTGTTTTAACCTTTTGAACGGTTCCCGTTAAACGCCGATTGTCGGTCCGTTTCAGCCGAACAGATTATAATATGATCAGCTGAAAAACATAACGGTTGAAACGAACCTAGAATCGACGTTTAACGGGGACCATTAAAATGTCACATAAACAAAATGGCACTGATCGTATAATTGTGACGAAATTTGAAACACCCCAACCTAAGTAAATTGTCAAATTGATACCGCCAACGAAAAAACTTAGCACTGAAATTCGATCTAAAACAGAACAAGCATAGAGAGAAATGTTCGTTTAAGCTTTTACAGATCAGGAGGTGGGTTATTACTGAACGGAGATTTGTGCAGATGTAGAAATTGAATTACTCCCAAAGTACGAGTGAATGTAGCGGAAATGATGCATTGCGGCGGTTTGTGAACAAGAGATTGGCATTCAGCGGCATAATTGCAGATTCCAGAGGCTTGCACTGAATTGAGATGGGCTGCAACTCTAACTGCATTTCTGCGATCGCAGCTCAAAATGTGATTAAGTGCAACATTGGCTTTTCCTAGGGTAATAGTTTGAAACTTTCAATTGAATCAATTCATACTCTGTTGTTTGATGTATAATTATATACGCAGATTATATCAAACAACAGAGAACACAAGACCTTGTGAATTACGTATCACAGAATTATAATAGTGAGAGAAATTAAAACGGAGCTATGTGTGGTGTTTTAAATAACACACTGATGTGTCAAGTTATCGCAAACTTTAAAGGGCGGCTTTTGTAGGACTCCGTCCGTTGGTGAATTATTTTTAACCGTCGTGCTGGTTGGTTTAATCCCCAATTCTATATCCGCACGATCACTCCCGCTGTACAACTGACTACACTACGGTACAGTGTACGCTGAATAATTTTGGCACGCATTAAAATAATAAACATTTAAATGATATAACATTAAGGTTACAAAGATTCACCAAATGTATCAAAAAATTGCAGCCAGCGGTTAGATCAGGTCAAAAGGGAGACGCTTTCAAGAATCGATAGGATTTCGCTTTTGAATCTCTCCTCACTGACGCAAAATATGTCGATATCAGAAGAGATTTTGTTCTTAAGAAATATTCTGACAGGTTGGTCCCACAGGCAGGAAGATAGAATAGATTAAAAAAAGTTAAAACTCGCGCTAAATTGGATAGTAACTATTAGTTAAAATTCACTATTTGATATTATTACATTATGATGACAATAACCAGGAACTTAAGATAAATTCTTCTGCATTGTTGCAAAATTGAATTAATTTGATGGATTCATGCTCATAAAATGAACAATAGAGTTGAATCAATTTTCAATAAATTTATGAATTGCTACTATTTTTACAATTCTATCACGAAAGAAGAGAAAGGCTTCATAGATAAATGTTTATTCTGACAACTTTGTATCGAATAGACGTAAAATTGATGGTAATCCTATTAAACAATTAGAAAATGTTCATTATATAATTTTCACGTCAATAACGTCTGTAAGCATTAAATATTACACGAAGCAAATTGTCGGTTTCCATTATTTTTGCTTGGGTATACTTTTAAGGCTTTCAATAAATAATTAGCCAACGGCACAAGGCGGTTCTAGTTTACCTAGGTAAATTAAACGCATAATGTAACTTGAATAACACGATGCGGCGAAGAAATCGATATTCTTCAATTAGCAGGCCAACAAAACACAATTTGATTATACTCGAAATTGAACGTAATAAGAGTGAACGACGCAATTCTAGATTAATCTCAAAATTTGAACAGCAAAACCAAAGATCAGAAGAAGTGAACTAACTGAAAAATCATTCAATTTCGACCTGCATTCGAGAACGGATAATCTCAACTATAAAACAAAAATCTTATTGAAATTGGAATTAACTTTAAAGCATATTGATGGTTTTCAATTTTTTTTTTAAATAATATCAATAATCAACAACACAAATATGAAACAGAAAAGCCAGAAAAAAAAAAGACAATGGTCACAACAAATGCAGCCAAAAATCGGAACAAAATTGAAAAAATAATATCAATAATCTTCAATGAAAGTATGAGAGATTAAAAATGTCGGTTTCTAATAAGGTCCCAATGGCTGAATTAGTTGAAGCGTTACTCCCGGATAGAGTAGAGGATCCGAGTTCGGGTCTCGGTTGTGAGCATTGTCTTTTTTTTATTTTCTGACTTTTTCTGTTTCATATTTGTGTTGTTAATTATTGCTATTATTTAAATATTTAAAAATCTTTTAGTTTTTCTGATGTTTGAAGGGGTAAAACTCTTAAACGGTGAGCTCTGATATTGTGAAATTTAAAGATACTTCTGTCTGGAATTTCTAGGCAAACTGATAACGCAACTGTTTTCAACTCGTCACACCTTTTCCATCACGAGCTATGGAGCTTTTAAATACTTATTTTATTTGAAACGCATTATTTCGTATACACTTTATGTGTGATAATGAAAAAAAAATATGGTCATATGCCTACTAGTTTCGACAGCAAACGGGTCGTCTTCGTGGAAAATATTACACAATTATTAAAAAATAAGCCGTGTTGCAAGTTTTTCAGTTGTTCAAAGATTTAGAAAAAAAGATTGGAAATCGAAAGAAGCTGGGTAATAACTATTGATAAAATTACGTTCGAAATACTGCAACTAAAACGTGTCTAAATGTGTTAACTTAGAAAGTGCAGGTGAAAATGACGTGCGAAGTGTAGTTTGGCTCACCTGATCGTAGTATTGGTCCCGCAGTTGCGTGAGGTGGTTGGTGCCTATGTCCCGAATCTCACGCAAGTGCTTGGCCTGGCTGGAGTAGCTGGTCTGGATCCACTCAACCTGCTGGGCGCAGTTGTCTCTGATGCGATGCACCTGATAAAAAAAAAACAATTCAAAATAAATTACTTCGAATAAAACGATGCGAGTCAATTTTTTGTTGCGGCAACATACGAGTACAGTCGCACGCTATACTTTCATATTTTCGTCAGATAACACGTTTAAAAAAAAATCTAAAGCACGACAGAAAACAAATCACTCTCGGTGTTCTTTCCAAGCATTGCTAAGTGACCAACCGTTGTTTACGTAGTATGAAACAGGAAATCACGCGCACAATGGCGTGTATAAGTATACAATATACATTGATAAGGTGGCAACGACTTGAGATGTCCATTATAAGAATTTTAGCTAATTTAAATTAGAGAACATAACATGAAAATCGACAGAAAAATTAATTTATGTTACGCTAGCAGGATTCTCTTTTTTTTGCGATTTATAGAACTTGCTTAGAACTTAGGATATTAATATTTTATCTTAAAGAATCAGGTCACTGGATGATCCAATGGTTCAATTATCGTTCATTCATTTATCGTCGCCGGAAAGGCAAAAGGGCTGAAACGGCATTTTAAGAAGTTTACACCACAGCCCTTTTAAGTTTTTTTTGTTTGTTTTACAATAAAATTCATAAGCCTTCATACATTCATAAGTACCTGGTTGGATTTTGAAAAAAGTTTTTTTTAAGTCCCAAACTTGTGTGGCTTGAGTTAAGCCTTCTTCCCAGTGGTAAATATATTTTAGATGGCTGAGGGGCCACAAAAGTCTTCAGAATCAAACGAGAGTCAGAGCATTCGATGCAGAAAGTGTCGCTTAAGTCCTTTTGCCTTTCCAGCGACGATATTATGACATACTATAATAATAATTATGAATGTTAGTTTTGTTATTGTGATAAAGAAGATTAAAGATAGCAGACTGATTGTCATAGCGCGTTATTTATTATTATTTTATTGTAGCCGGATTACTTTAAGGAAAGCTCTCTATTTTTTTTACAACACTTAATGAATTTTACACGATTTTGTACACCAGCGCAGAAGGAAATGATCAAAACAAACTTTAGTGTGACCTATGCATCGTTATCACCAGCAGAATACACATTCATTATTATTCGTACCGTCGTCGCGTCGCCATTGGCTAGCTTGGATAATGTAACATAACATGTCCGAATAAATAAATAATAAACATTGGTACGTACTTACGCATTTATCACTTAGCTGAAGCAAGTACAACTTGACACAGTTAACTTTGCAAGCAGTCAAAAGTACCAAAAAACGAAATAGCTATTTTTAAACCATAGATTTTTGTAGTTACAGAACCTAATTGTTACGCCACCGACTGCAAAGTTATCCGTGTCGTTTATTTTGAGAGAAAAGAAACTCCCGGCGTCTTTTTATAACCAATTTCAGGCTTAAATAATATTCGGGCTTTTCCATTAATGTTCAATTTACTGCTTGATAATTTTTCGCGTTTGTATAACTCACTGTGACAAACGCTACTTTATTTTGTATTTCCAGTGAATTTATATTTTGTAACATGTGTGCTTTTCGGAAAATTAAATTTATATCACTAGATACATTAAAAATACTAGTACACCAATTCCGTTATTCGATTCAGTGGAAGTTAACAATAGTAGTATAATATCACGCAATTCTAGCTTAATGGTCGTAAGGATCTCGCAATAAATTTGCATTTAATAATAATTATCAAGACCGGTTAGTAGCTGAGTGAACAAACTCGTCGAATTCCCACCCGGGCGTCGTGAGTTCAATTCCTCTGCTAGCTAAGCCCTCCATCCTTTCACAAGCAACATCTTCCGCTTATTACGATGGCGGTAGGAGTTTTTAAAATATTGTCAGGTTATTCGTAACCCGGGAATGCTTGTCTTTCTTTAAAAAAAACAAAAAACAAGATTTCTCAATTCAATTGCTGCCGGTTAAAATTCAGATGAATACGACAATCAATGATATTTGCTTGCATTAAAATACTGCATTGTATAAAATAATTATTTTATTTTCATGACGTCTACAGCGATAGAATACGATCTGTACATTAAATAATACTTCTCTCGGTATTAATAGAGAGACGACCCAGACAAATTTTATTTGACGAATAAAAAAGCGATGGACCAAATTATGCAAGTCGTCGACTAGTCAACTCCACGAGGGCGTGAAGAATTTAAAATGGTTTTTACCGAGAATTGCAAGCGGCGGCAAATATTTACTTATTTAATAAAATAAACAACCCGGCGCAAAAATATAAAATGCAAAGAAAACCGGTGAATGCAAAATAAACAAAAATGTGTTCATCGTGAGATACTGCCATGTTTACTAGTGGAATACTTTATATATAATTCATATTGTGCTAGGTGGTATTGAAATACTGCTACTGCGTAGTATTCGTAAATCGATGTTTTTTTTTCAATAAATCTCAACTAGGTATAACGCTATAAAGCAGAAAACCTGTTCGCGTGTTCCACTAAAAACCCTCCCACCAATGAGCTCTGGCACCATGAAATTTGCACAGATTTGACTTATTTGTAATTTTAAGTTCAACGCAACTATTATTCGTGTCGCAACTTAATTTCCACCATGAACTATGAAGCTTTACAATATCAATTCAAATGTCGAAAATTGTAACGAAAGACTAAGTTAAGACTAGTTTAAAAATCAATTAATTTAGCCTGTCGATACATTTAATTTTTAATATCATGCGTCAAGAATTTGGTTGACATTAAAATAAACTTTGCTTCCTCACATAAAATTATTTATTTCCGTTTGGTGCGGCACGCGACACGTGTTATATTTCCACCTTCGTCAAATAGAGTTTTCCCGAACACGCGATCTTACGACCTTGGCCCTAGCCGTTTGTTTCACTAATTTCCCACCAAGAAGTTACTACATAGTAATTTATAATAATTTATTTCGAT
The DNA here is from genome assembly GCA_022651775.1 of Drusus annulatus. Lineage (NCBI taxonomy): Eukaryota > Metazoa > Arthropoda > Insecta > Trichoptera > Limnephilidae > Drusus > Drusus annulatus. The sequence continues at coordinate 37,101 of JAGWCC010000883.1, read as the reverse complement.
TAATTAAACTTGGAAACAATCATATTTAGCACCTTAAAAAAAATTATAATACCTCAACATAAAAAAAGAATGTACAAATTATTTGTGTTACTTTTAATGAGAACTTCATTGTGGCCTCTATTTCTGTTACATGCGTTGTTTATGAGAAAGGGGAAGAAGTTATAACGGAGATAAGTGGTATGCTTATAACAGTTATTTCATATTATCTCACGCCAATCTTCAAAGAATGCGGTCCAGTTAAAAGCTATTTACAGAAAATGCCATTCATAAAGCGAGTAATTTTCCGAATAAAATTGTTGTACCATTTTAATTCGTAGAAAAGTTGAGTATTCGACGTCGGAGTGCGATATAATACATTAGTACCTACAGTCCGACGCGGCGTATTTTCCGCTGTGAATGTCGGCGATACGATATCGACCGATCTGCGACAAATGAACGACAATAAATTATTCGCCGGCCGCTAAATGTAACGACCGCGAAAATTCACGTTTTTTTGGTTCCGGCGTTGTTGTGTCTGGTCGGGCATGGTTATTCAATTTGAATTGCGATGTTATATTGAAAAAAAAATGATAACATTTTAACACGTATCCGAAAAACATGCTTCTTGACAGATAAGAATAGATTTTCAGACGATTGTTTACGAAACAATCAGATTTTTTTTTTATTACATGTTAATAAAATCATGATAACATGTTCACAACACAATGTTTCATTAGGATAGCGTTGAACAAAAACGTTTTGCACGAATTTGGAAATAGACAAAATAGAGAAATTGGCTTTAAAATAGTAGTTAGTAGAGAGATCTAGTGGATTTGATTGTATCTGACCTGCATGGCATAGTTCTCTCGCAGTTTTTCCAATTGCTGACTCTTGTAGGACTCGATGTTGTCGAGCATGGCGTATATCTGCTTGGTCCTCGGGGCCTCTTTGTCCGGTGGGCGGCAGCACATACAGCAGCTGCAGCATTTCTCGATGATTCCCAGCCTGAAAATCATATAAAAGCGGTGATATTCGCCAAATGATCCCATTACCAGTCTGTAGTTAGTTGGTTTCAGTCCTAGCCAAAGCTCACACGAGGAAGTCACTCGGCAGGTATTAAAATAGAATCACGTTGAAAATAATGAAAGTATAAGTAAAATGTTTGGGCACCTTTCCCAGGTTAGAAGTTGTACCCGTCTAATAAAGATAAAAATCAACAGTTTATGTGTTCTGTTAATTAACATTTCAGATGAATTTGGCATTAAAAACAATATACAGTTTTTACTCACTTGTCAACGATATATCGTAGAAGTTGTATCATAAGCGTGAGTGCCAGGAACATAGCCGCGCAAGCTAATCCAAAGAGGGTGCTGTTGATCTTGATCTCGTACATTGTGATGGGGTCTATCATCAAGTCCACCGAAGTGCTCACGTTGGCGTTGGGATTGGTAGCGAAGCATATGTATCGGCCAGTATCCTCGCGAGTCACGTTCTGAATCAGCAAGGAGCCGTTGCTCAGCACGCGCACTCTGTACGATTGGTCCATGGACACCATGAACTCGTCGTGAGCTTTGGGGTGCTTGTAGAACACGTCGGGTATCATCGGGTTGGGATTCCAGTGGAATATCTCGTGGATGGGTGTGATCCACGTGATGGACGGTGGCGGCTTCCCGGCGTACTTGCACTCCAGGAGCGCGTTCGTCTTCAGCACGTAGTAGGATGGCGGGGTGTTGTACACGATGCGCGGAGCAGTGCAGTTGAGGTGCTGCAGGGTCTGCACCATCTCGTTGGGGTACGCGTGAGGTCCGCAGCTCAGCTCGGACTCCATGATCGGAAGCCTCTTCTCCGCCCACGTGGCGAACCATGCCATTCTGCAGTCGCACGCCCACGGGTTATTGCCAATGTTTAGTCCCTGTAATTTCTCCAGTTTCTCTAAAGTGCTGGGCAAATAAGTCAGTGCATTTTTACTTATATCTAAATTTTCTATCGTCATTATATCTAGGAACACAATCGGCTCGATTTCTTTAAGCAGCTCGTTGTTGCGCAAAATCAAAGTTTTCAAATTCTTTAAACCCTTCAGCTGGTCGTCGGCGATCTTCTCTATCTTCGTATTCTCCAGGTAGATGATCTCCAGCATGGTGTTTCGCTTGAAAGCGCCGGGAGATATCTCTCGGATGAGGTTGTGTCCGATACGGAGCGTCTGCAAGACGGTCAACCCGGCGAACGTGCTCTCCGAGAAGTGCGCGATGGGGTTGTTGTTCAGGTTTAAGTACCTCAGCTGGACTAGATAATCGAAGAAACCCCGCGGAATCGACGTCAGTTCGTTGTTCGACAAATCTAAGTGTTTGAGATCCTTCAGGTCCTCGAGCGCATCAGCAGACAACTTGACTAGACGGTTGTCGTTGAGGAGGAGAGTCTCCAGCGCTTTGTTGGTCCTGTTGAAGTGTTGCAGGAAGGAAACTATTACGTTGTGAGAGAGGTCCAGCAACCGCAGACTGCGCAGCGGCGCGAACACTTGGAATGGAATGACGTGGAGCTCGTTGTGCGACACGCTCAACTCTTTCAGCCAGTCGAGTCCCTTGAAAATATTACGCGGGAGGTCGTTCAACTTGTTATTACTAAAGTTCATAAGTTTAAGACTATTCAACGATCCGAAGATGTCGGGGCCGATGCCCTCAATTTGATTCCTACTTAAATCTAACTCCTGCAAGTTGACGAGGTCGTGGAGCGCATCAGGATCCACGACCCGCCAGGTCCCGTCCGTCCAGCAGAGCGCCTGGAGCGGCTCCGGCGCCCCGGCGAGCGAGGCCCGCGAGAGTGTGGTGCTGGTGTTGGGAGGGGGGCCGCTGCACGTCAGGCGGGCGGGCTCTGCGCAGGAGCATCGCTCGGGGCAGAGCGTGCCGCCACATGCCGCCAGTGCCAGCAGCACCGCTAGCTGCCACACCTGCCGGTGGAGGTTCATTTTGCCGGTGAGCCGACCATGGCTTGTTGACCGAGAGGCAGCTACCTACACACAACAAATACAAACAAACGAATTAGACTTTAATTATCAACCACCGAAAACATGTATAATACACAAGTACGTGATAAAATATGTTGCCTAATGCAATACAAATCGATATACAATACAAATTTGAATCGGGTTTTCGTTTTTTTTATGAATGAAAGTTCATACTTTTCTAGGCTTAACTCAATACAGGAAAAAGCTTATTCTTACTACTTGAAGCGTCGCGTATCACGGAGAGAAAAAAAATTTACCCTGGGCAAGTACTAAATATAATTTATTTTGGATCCTGCGTAATCCCTTCGAAAGCACTAATCGTCACCAGCACGGCACGAGACGTAATGTACTGACTAAAAGCTCGCGTTGACGCCAGGGTGACTGCTTTAAAAAAACACAGCTATTTCCGTCTACTGGTAGGTTGTATATTCCTATCCCCGAAGACTGTTTTTTACAATATATGCGTACATGTGATATCTAAACTATCACAGTGGGACCTACTTATAAACCAACTAATATTGATAGCATAAAATCGTATAATTTTGAAAACACTAGTGTTTAATATAATAGATTATGTTGCAGTATAATTACAGTGAACATTAGGAAAAATTTATTTTTTTTTTTCAAAAACATTACAGCTTCTATCTTGGAACGCGACAAATTGAATATGTTCATAGTAAGAAATGGGGTCGAACAAAAAACACAATATCTGTAAAAATAACTGTTTAGTAACCATAGACCACCAACTATTCAACCTAATAGTGACCATTTAAAATTTATTGCGGATAATACGTCGATAGCAATTAAAATCGATCTCACCGATGGTATAAACTATTCAAGAATCACAAGTAAACCGCCGGTGCTAAGATTACAAAGAGAAAGTGGCGCGACCATTTGAAATTGATTCGCAATGCTTTTATGCAGATTTCTTCAGCGGATCGTACCCGCTGCATACATCCGCACGGCTCGTGTCCTTCCCTATTCTGCTCGCCATTGTCCCATACGTAACAAAGGTTTCCGAACCACCGCTAAGTGTCGGCGCTAAGTAATGTAGCGGCGAACCCGCTTCGGTTAACGGGCGATAAACGTCTCCTCAGGAAACAGGAGGTTACTCACCCTGAGTCTGACGAGTTGGTCACGGTGATCGGGGATCCGACGACTACTCGCTCGCGTTCCTAAAAGTACTTTGTTAACACCCGGCGTTGCAAAACACCCACTGCCAAAACGACGTGGCGACGTCAAAATAGGGAATTATTCAAATTTCATGATAATTATAAAGTTTTAACTTTCCCGTGTCCAAGATGGCTATCGACGTTACCCAGCTTTAATCTCCGTAAGATCACACGATACCAACCTTAAATTTGAGCTATTCCTAAATATATTATTTTTCATGAAAATGAAATAATAACTTAGTACAAGACCACAGATGTTATTTTATTTTTTATGACCGACCGGTTTCGCTTAGCCTAAGCATCATCCGGGTACAAAATTAAACTAAACAAAAAATACAAATACAATGTTATTCTATTGTTTTATGTTCTCTTATTTTATTTTGTTGTTTTCTCCCTTTATATGTATATATAACCGTTTTTTTTTGTTTAGTTTAAGTTTGTACCCTGATGATGCTTAGGCTAAGCGAAACCGGTCGGACATAAAAATTAAAATAAAATCTGTGGTCTTATACAAAGTTATTATTTCATTTTCATTTAACATGTCAAATCACAAAGTGCTTTCTACGAAAATATTTATTATTTTTCAACCGATTCATTAATTATACAGTTTATAAAGCATGTCATGAAGTAATTAAAGTCATTATTTTCGCATATTACTATCAAAACATATTATATCATTCGCGGAGGGGAAGACTTCATTAATTTACGCTCTTTTAATGCTCTGTCCACAGTGTCCAGGCGAAGAGATCTAATAAAAGATTTAAGAGAATAAGATCCTCGACTACACGTATCCAAAAGTCGCGGGTTGAAATCCCGACGTGCGCAAATAAATAAAATTAAATTGTGTTATTTTACATTTATTATTTAAGTATTTGCTGCACGTTCCAGAGTGGTAGATGTTCTCGATATAGTTCTGGCGAAAGACCACCATTCAGAATCAAAACGTTGCTTGAAATGGCTTTAACCGTGTTTGGTGACCAGATCTGTACGGGTACTTCCCAACCCTCCTTTTCCCCACTCCCTTCAGACTCACAACAAATTACAACTGCGCTATATTAGAGTGAAAAAGTAGCACTCGGTCTCACTCGATTCAATAAAGTTCTCGCCGAATGCAGTGTGCCTAAAGCACGAATCACATTTTGTAGTATATTTTTAACGATCTTTACGTGCGTGGGTTTTTTTCTTTTGTGGTAAAACACAATCACTTTCTCACTCCCACCGCGAAAGTTCACGATTTACATAGCTTATAATTTATTAAACAAATTGGGTTACTTTTCAGATAACGAAATTACAATTGGGTTAGTTTTAGATGATACATAGTAAAAATAATATTTAATTTCGCGTTGGTACAATCGGAACATCTATTCAAATTGTAATATATTTCTAAATAGTAAATAATCGTTGCTTCATAGATTATCCACGGTTGAATAATGATTTTTCAGCGCATCACTAGGTGGCACATTATTGGGTAAGCACAAAACCGTTTGACACACTTTTGGTTAGACCCATGGAGCTAGTACTCTGGTTGAATCCGGGTGAATAATTATATATTATGCGAATTGATTAATAATATAAAATTTTCCGAAACTGTTTAACCTCAATTCTTTTACCACATTGGTATTTGGGCTGAGGAAAAACAGTACCGGATTGACGACGGAAATAAACTGGATAGAGTTATTATGTCACGCTAAAAACATGCATTAACATTTGGTTTGCAACTAAAAAAATGAAATTTTAATTAATGTTAAAAAAAAACATTTTCAATCAATGTGTAAAATGCGACAAAATAGAACGATCTAAATTATATAAAAAAATATATCTAAAACAAAAATCTGTAGCGGTGAGTTCTGGCGTAGTGAAATTTGCGCAGCTTTTTTTGTCTGCGATTTCTAGGTCATAAACTATATTCAATCATTTTTATCGTGATCGTGCAGCTTTGAAACATGAAACTGTAAAATACTAAATTAATATTGTTTCATATTGTAAATCTCTGCCGAAGGAAAGTAATATTGAATAAGTTGTGTGTAAATAAAATTAAAACAAGTAAAATATTTTTGAACGCATGAGCGGAGATGTAATTTAGATGTAATTCTTAAAAATTGGCAGTGATAATACAGAAAGTCATGCTATGCGAAGAATTTCCAATTTAAAATAAATACCACGAAAGTGGCCAAGGCTGGGAGGCTGGGGGATAATAAAAGAATTTGCCGAAACAAAGAACGAAGCTACTTTTCCCAACGTATATAACAAACTTACAGAGATCAAATTGTATTCTCCGTATTCAGCTCATTCATTGGCACAATAAAAATTGTTTTTAACATTAGTAGTGGTTTATACCCCATTCGACCGAGTTTAAACGTTTTTTCTTATTACACAAAAAACGATATTTCGAAGTTCCATAGCCCATGATCGAAATAACGAAAACACTAGGCTTTGATGAGTGTTTTTATAATTTCCGTGATAGCAAATTTCGTGACGCCAAACTCACCGTATGTGTGATTTTGTTACTTCACACATCACGAAAACGAGATGGCGTCTTGGCTTATTTTTTTATAGTGCAAGTGATATTTCGAAACCCAATAGCTCGTGACAGAAACGACCCTGTTATGTGAGATGAAAATATTTCTGTTTGACCAAGAATGCTAATTTCATGACGTCATAGTTCGAGAGTTTTTGTCGCTTCAGATACCACGAAAGCAAATTTTCTGCCTTTTTTTAAATTAAGCATAAAATAGTATTAAAAATATATATATATTATTCTCTCGCCATGGTGTGCGGTTTCGCGTGTCATCTTTAATTTGATGTTCGTGGTTATTTTACTAACGACGTTACGAAATAATGGAGTATGTTTTTACGACTGGTCTACATTACCTCGCTATCTAGTTTTATGATTGTTGAAAGATAAAAAAGAAAAGTTAACATGAAAGCACAACATAAAAAATGTTGCCATTTTATCGATAATATAACACTGCTACTTATTATTTATGTGTGGAAATTTCTCCATCTTGCAAAAAAATACTTATTTTTTTAACCTATTTTACATAAAAGCACGAATTCCACAAAGAAGAAAAAAACATGTAATCCGCAGTGTGGAATTTTTTCATCTTTTGAAATTGTGTGTTTTTTTTTCATTTACTTGAAATTGTTATCGCGTAACAAAAACGTGAAGTTCAAAGGAGCACGCGTTACCGAATATTTAGATTGTAGCGTACGTACCGGTTGGTTGAACATGGTTTTTATAACTGTATTGCTGTGAAATTTCATTCTCTATCGCGCCTAAACATTTTTACATGAATGGCCGTATGATAGGGAAATGCAAACAATCTTTGTTTTTATTTCTATTTCACAAAAAAAAAACTATAATTATTTGATTACTCGGTCACCTAAATAATACTTATGAAACAAAAATAATAAATTAATACTTTTTTTTCTTCTATTAATGACTATCGGAATCGTGATTAGAAACTTACAATATGAAATATATATACACCAAAACGGAGTATTTCTGTTTTTTTTTATTTCTTAGGGGGGGTAAGGTTATTAAGAAAAATTATATCGGGTGTTTCCATGACCGCATACTCAGAGCATTAATATATAAGAGGGAGCGTTGCTGTAGTCAGTTTTGATGAGTTTTGCCGGACTCGGCTAGACCTGGGCTTGGCTAGGACTAGGACTAGGACTGGGGTATTTATACATCCATTCATAGAACATGTCGACATAATGTTTTTGTTTATTTGTATAACCACTTTTTCACAGTATTTATAAACAAAAATATAGCAAATAACCTAAAAAACTGTTGAGTTATGTCCATTTATGTCGCATATCAAAACGTATGAGCGGAGTCGACGGAGACGCGGGACAATACTTTAAAGCGGTGTGATAATTTGAGAAATTTTGTCGTCTCTTTCTTTACATGGTGTACGACGTGAAAACCCGGAGAAAGTGATTTATTCCAAGTTTGTATAGGTTGGGTAAAAATAATTAACTCTCTCCATGCATTGTTACTCCGAGACCGCATACTTTATCCCGTTGACAACTCGAGAGATTCAATACGCTAGTAAACCGCAGGACCTCGGAAACATTGTGCTTAAAATAATAAAAATTACCAAAATGATTAAAAAAATGCGTTAGCAAAGGCACGTAATCTGATGATCAAGATATGTTTTTTAGGGTGAAATTCAGATTACCAATATTACTTTTTCTTGGTGTACACTCCGCTTCTCTCAAGCTTGTATCTTTACAATACCTATTTTATAACATCTATTCATTTGTGTAAATATAACTTTTCCTTGGTGTACACTCCGCTTCTCTCAAGCTTGTATCTTTACAATACCTATTTTATAACATCTATTCATTTGTGTAAATATAACTTTTCCTTGGTGTACACTCCGCTTCTCTCAAGCTTGTATCTTTACAATACCTATTTTATAACATCTATTCATTTGTGTAAATATAACTTTTCCTTGGTGTACACTCCGCTTCTCTCAAGCTTGTATCTTTACAATACCTATTTTATAACATCTATTCATTTGTGTAAATATAACTTTTCCTTGGTGTACACTGCTTGTATCTTTACAATACCTATTTTATAACATCTATTCATTTGTGTAAATATAACTTTTCCTTGGTGTACACTCCGCTTCTCTCAAGCTTGTATCTTTACAATACCTATTTTATAACATCTATTCATTTGTGTAAATATAACTTTTCCTTGGTGTACACTCAGGTTCTCTACACGAGCATTAGCTTGAAATATTTTAATTGTCAATTAAGTCATTGTACTTTATTGTCTGGGTAATATATTATACTTGTGTATCAATAAAATGTAAATATTTTGTGGGGATTCGATCACCTATATGGAGTGCTTAATATATATATAAATAAATAAAAATTCTACGTCAAATGGCAAATTTATTAATATATATATTGTAACATTAGTGTGGTGTTCGATTTAATTTATAATACAAGTTGTTGATTTAAAATATTCAAGTCAAATGTCTCGATACTATTATTCATGTATAATAATACATTGTCGTATAAAATAAATCCGAAATAATGTACGAGGTCAAATCAATTTTCGTCACAAGATGTCCTCCATGTTACGTAGATATTACGTGCTACGTAGTATGCAATCATGAAACTAACTCGTAACATGAAATAATTTAAAAATAAACCTATTTCTTCGACAAATAATAACTGGGTAAATACAGTCATTATTGTGTGCTAACATTTTATTTGTTTTATTGTACATTACCTCAAAATGATACTTTTTGTTTGATTGATTTTATCTAAATATTATGGTGAAAGTGATCTAGGGTTATCAGAACATGAATAAATAGTAGGTGACCTCTGCGTTAAATGTATTTTTATTCTAGCGAGAACAAATCAATATATTACCATACTTACTACCATCGATATATTTAAAATAATCATGAACTTATCAAAGTAATTTGTTTATTTTTTTCTAGATAATTTTTATTTATTATTATGGAATGGATGATGATGATAAAGTTATTGGTCATTGTGTATCCAATCACGTATTAGTAATTTGTCAGGGTTTATAAGTGGGAAAACCAGAAACCGAATTCTATTATGACTTTATTGACGAGTATTGCGATAGTTAAATGGACAATATTTCAAATATACTTTTCATTATTTTTTTTAGTTTTATACACATTCGAAGGGTAACTGTTACGTCTAACAAGTTTAAAACAAAAATATATAATTGCTGTAAATGAAGAATAACGGTACAATTTGAATTATCAGATAACGCTCTGTTAGCACCAGTACCATATGTGCTGCGTTTCATTTTGTGCATACAGCTCGTCGGCTACTTCAATTAGTAGATAATTAGAAATTGGCAGTTTGGGATCAATCCACAAAGATTTGAATGGAAAGAAATTAGTTTCTTCCATAATCAGTTCTTTTCCACCACATTCCCAACACTCACTCCCCCAAATGGTTATTTTCGCTTGTCTAAATAAACCCCATCTTTACTGCATTTTTTTAAAAATAACTTTAGCTGCAGAAAAGTGTGATGCGCTCCGATTGGCCACAGCCGCCATCCAATCAAAACTCGGCTCGCAATATCTTTCCGCTTGCACACATAGTACTTTCCCTTTCTTGCCTTATGCACAACCGTTGCTTGTTACTTTGACACCAATCAGTCCAATGACAATTAAATACAACACACGCTGAATAATTAATTCGCAACCTGGCGTAGGGTCTTGTTACGTATTAAAATGATAAAGGTTTGAGTTGGACACTATTCACGTATAAAAAATAAGGCATGGAGTAAATGCATTTTTTTAAATTTAGTAACTACCTGTTTGTTGTACGTAAAGGTTTTTATTACGTTTAATTTACTTTATAACTGGAATGTTTTGTTTATCATCAACGATAGTAAAGCTGTTGTCAATCTTTCTTGAATTATATTGTCTGTTTACCCTTTTGCCATATTTACGATTGCATGTTTTGCCTTTAGTGAGTTCAGATTTGAATGTTTTTTTTTCAACTGCTAACCTCGGCTACAAATAAGTGTGTGGGTACTAATACTACAAAAAGCTGACCCAACCCAACTTACTTTCATACTAATATTATATGACTGTGTGACATACTACCTACATTGATGTTAGTGCTTTTGGAGAGTTCAATGGTACGCCAACATTTTAGTGTATTGAACACTGCTTTTCCATTGAATACACTCTTACTTTTTTTTCTTACTGCCAAAACCTGAGCTGCAAATAAGAAGGAACAACAAAAAGCTGACCTAACCTAACTTCAAAAAATCTTTTTGTACAGTGACAATCCACATTATCAAATGCTTTTTTTCTCCAACCAATAATACATCAAATCACAAAAGGATAGAAGTTTATTCACCCGCCCATATTATTACATCTTTCCTTCAGATATATTCAGAATAAATTAATATATAAATTCATTTAAAAGGATTAATTTTCATTCGGCTTAGGTAAGTTAAGTAAGTAAGTTGTGGGGCGAATATACAATTTTTTTGTCGTGTTGAGTCAGCTACCTCGTTAGGAGATTTCTCGTTCTAATGTGGATATATAATATGTATATTATTCACCATGATTTAAAGCCTTGAGACAATGTTTCAGATAGACAGACCTTTGATTACAACATTATTGTTAAACAAGTCGTTGTTTTGCCCCCGAAATTAAAATCACTTTCAGAAATCAGGTTTTTGATCGTCATTCGCTTTGTCATACATTAGTTTTCTATGTAATAGATACCTATGAAACATTATTATGGTTATATCAGTTAAGTACCTATCTATTTGTTCAAATTTCAATTAGTTCAATGTATATTTAGGACAATTTAACGACTTTTATAAACGAGACTAGATAAGAAAGGTCAATTTTCTGACATATTACGTGTCTTGCAACCTAATTTTTTGTACAAACCTGTAGAAAATTATTTTTCGATTAAAGTATAGTAAAATAATGCTGTTAACCGCTAACGTCTTATTAATCAAAACTAGGTATTACTGGTTTAACAGCTCAACCATAAAAAAATAAAATTGTAAACATCGAACCAGCCATTTTACCTATAAAATAAATTGGCGGTACTCGTCTCCCGCCAATTGAAATGTCGACTGCAATCGGCTGAAATACTGTTCACCGTTTGCCTTTTCGTGTTGGCCGTCGAGCCACCGCGGAATAACTTATGGCCAAGAAAAATACCTGATACACTCGCCACAACACTTACGTAACGCTAAAACAAAATGTCTTAATCTTAATTCAGTTTACCGCAAACACATCGGCCACGTTTTATTATGCCAGCTGACGTATAAAACTCTGGAAACAAAATGCCAGCCATTTGACATTGACATTTGCTAGTCAACAATCTAGAAGCTTGGAGAAATGAGCATATTTGGCGCTTTGTGACAACCTACCTAATATATTCGCAGTGCATCTCTTCAAACAACGCTGTACAATTATTGCAGGTATCCATTATTGTGTGAACATGCATTCAATATACCGGATTTCACAGTTTGAACACAGGACGCGATGTCCTACGCACTTTTCACTCACAGCACTGAAAGATAGCCAAGATGGCGACACGGTAGGTAGTTTGCTGCGACCTGTTGTGGGAGGTTGCAATATTAGGTGTATTTTGCGCAATTGTACACGGATATAATTCACCTTCGATAATATTATAGCGGACCCGACGAGCGCGATGGATTGGACCGGACCGCTTTACTGCTAACTGTTTCCAGCGAATTGTGCGACTTTCAGCTGTCAGCTGTGGACTCCGCGGGCGTGGTGTTGCCAGGCTGCACCGTGATTCTTAAATTATTATTTAAATATTCAAACCAACATACGGAGGTGAATATTGTGCCAAGTAATAATAGATGAATAAATCGATAGCTATATTTATGTTGACGTTAGTTACTGCCCATATTATATGGCTTATAATTTAAATGATTATTTAGGTTTTTTTTTCAAATGACTGGTTCTGCGACCGAAATATGCGTTGTAATGTCTACTTCTATTTAAAAGAGGAAGAGACTTAGATGAATTAAATAATGTAGGTACGTTACTGAGATAACGCGCCTGGTTGCACTAAACCAAGTCAACGAGACATACCTTCGAAACACGATTCATATAGCTATCTCTTCCGCACACACATATTCTTCGAATGGCTATCCTTTTAATACGCGAGTGAAACATTTGGTGCTACATTTTTCGTAAGATTTGTATGAATATGACGTGTCTTTATATTATTTTATGTCTATGGGAAGAGATAGGTTACATGGATACATTTGCCAGCGATATTCCTGTAGTATCTAACTAAGCGCAGGCATTTATACGAGGGGGTGACAAAAATCATTCAATCGAGGATTGTAGATTGATATATTTTTTTATTACGATATGATTCCATTGTTGTTTTAATCTACAATCAACTATGTAGATTAAAAATTTTACTGCTGATATTCGTCTGCAGAAATTGTAAGTTTTTAATGTCGAGAAATTAACTATTATACGCATCACACCTGGCAGCATAGCGTGAGCCCGAAAAGGTTCACTCGGCTGCTCGGACGAGTCCACTATAGTAAATCTCGAGGGGTACGCGGCGTCGGTCTGGGAATATTTTAGCGCCGACCACATTTTATTTCAAAGACACTTCGCTAAGCTGCCACGATAGTATTTTGATTCCATGCATATTTTCATACAGTTGATATGCCATTTTTGTTCGGTGGCTTTATTTTGCTTGCTTGGAATGTATGATCAGCTTGCATTCAATGCAACGTTTTAGCAGTCAGCTGTATATCGGCGGAAATGTCCGAAGACTTACGACCCAACGGTTGATTCTATTCGGTATCTTCAGGGGGAGATATTTTATAATATTATTCAATATTATAGCGCCTTAAAAAATGTTGAAGTTAAAATTGATAAATATTATTTTATTTTAGTAGTTTTCATTGTAAAAAAAAACAAATTATTAATTTGGAAGATAATGCTAAATATATTTTTTTTGTTTGAAAGAGGGATTTAAAAGAAATAAATTAGCAACATTAATGAGTATTTAGTTACCCACCTGTATCTATTATTTCTTCTGGGATGTTATAGGTACTCCCTTTTTCATAGATTTCCGGTATATCTATAATGCAGAAGTCAGAAATCATCACACTTTTTTTTTTCTTTCAATTATATTACCTTGGGGCATACCTACCTTATAAATCACGCCGGTTCTCCACAGGGGTAGGCAGAGAGGATGGACCGTCATACTACCTTGTCTTTGCACATACTATTTTGTTATCCTGACATGACATGGCCCGACTCAAGTATTTGATTCACTTGATCGTGCCATGCTTTCCTCGGGCGTCCCTGACTTCTTTTTCCATTCAATATCGCGTCACATATTTTTTATCCAGTTAAGACCTTTTCCCTAAGAACTCACTAATGTAGACTTAAATTCAGGCAATTAAATACAACCATCAGATGGTGATAGTAATAAAGCCTAATGAGCCGTATTACTAGTTAGGTAGACATTATGAGGGGTATTTGTATAAGCCCCAGCTAGTTAGCAGAGAATTACGAAAGAATTCACAAAATCAAAAAAAATCAACGTCACATATTCTTCTCACACTCCTTTCATTCATCCGATCTACATTCCCATAACATCTAAGCGTCCCTTTCTCAATCCTATTTTTACGCTTACATCAGCCTTACATTCTGTCTGGATATGTTCATTTTTAACAAATAAAATAAAATTCAATAATATTTGTATAGCGCCGTTTTTGTGAAAAATCACCTCAAGACACAGACATAAAATTTCATTCATCTAAGCGTCAAGGGCGCTCTACAAATCTTAAATTCCAGTTAATATTTATTCCTAGTTTATATAAATATACAGCAACATACTTACCTGGTAGGACACAATCACTATATCATAATAACTTTAAATTTATCTGATTCTTACATATTTTTTTTTTTTAGGGTACAAATTTAAAATATACTTTATCGGAAAGCGTGAGGAACAGATAATGATGAAAATCTTCTTTGTGTCGGACGCAGCCCGACAGCGGCGCCAATGTAGGGAAATAAGTTGATCTAAGATTTTCAAACAAATTGAAATTTCATTAAAAGTTTTCCGGCCCCCCGGCCTCAAAAGAGACAAAAGGGTAAAGGGGCCCAAAAACCCTAGACCCAGGTGCGAAAAAAAACGCGAGCGGCCAGAGCGACACCCGCGACCCAGCTTTTCAAAATCTCAGGGGACCCAGGCGGGGAAATCAACTGTCTGACCAAACGGGGGGCCAGGTCAATAACGACCCAAAAATTATACCGTCAAAGGCCCCCTTTCCCCCCAAATTTGAAATTGATTTTGCATCAAAACTGAAAAAGGCCCTTTTCGTTTGGGCAACCACCCAATAATTTGGCCAAGTTGTAACTCCCAAACAAACGTTTAAAAAAAATGTTTTAACCCTTAAATTGTTTGAAAAAAATGGCCATTTTTTTATCCGGATTTAAAATATGTTGACGTTAGTTACTGCCCATATTATATGGCTTATAATTTAAATGATTATTTAGTTTTTTTTTTCAAATGACTGGTTCTGCGACTGAGATATACGTTGTAATGTCTACTTCTATTTAAAAGAGGAAGAGACTTAGATGAATTAAATAATGTAGGTACGTTACTGAGATAACGCGCCTGGTTGCACTAAACCAAGTCAACGAGACATACCTTCGAAACACGATTCATATAGCTATCTCTTCCGCACACACATTTTCTTCGAATGGCTATCCTTTTCATACGCGAGTGAAACATTTAGTGGTGCTACATTTTTCGTAAGATTTGTATGAATATGACGTGTCTTTATATTATTTTATGTCTATGGGAAGAGATAGGTTACATGGATACATTTGCCAGCGATATTCCTGTAGTATCTAACTAAGCGCAGGCATTTATACGAGGGACTGACAAAAATCATTCAATCGAGTATTGTAGATTGATATATTTTTTTATTACGACATGATTCCATTATTGTTTTAATCTACAATGTAGATTAAAAATTTTACTGCTGATATTCGTCTGCAGAAATTGTAAGTTTTTAATGTCGAGAAATTAACTATTATACGCATCACACCTGGCAGCATAGCGTGAGAGCGAAAAGGTTCACTCGGCTGCTCGGACGTATGATCAGCTTGCATTCAATGCAACGATTTAGCAGTCAGCTGTATATCGGCGGAAATGTCCGAAGACTTACGACCTAACGGTTGATTCTATTCGGTATCTGCAGGGGGAGATATTTTATAATATTATTCAATATTATAGCGCCTTAAAAAATGTTGAAGTTAAAATTGATAAATATTATTTTATTTTAGTAGTTTTCATTGTAAAAAAAACAAATTATTAATTTGGAAGATAATGCTAAATTTTTTTTTTTTCTTTGAAAGAGGGATTTAAAAGAAATAAATTAGCAACATTAACGAGTATTTAGTAACTACCCACCTGTATCTATTATTTCTTCTGGGATGTTATAGGTACTCCCTTTTTCATAAATTTCCGGTATATCTATAATGCAGAAGTCAGAAATCATCACAAACACTTTTTTTTTTCTTTCAATTATATTACCTTGGGGCATACCTACCTTATAAATCACGCCGGTTCCGATCCGATCTACATTCCCATAACATCTAAGCGTTCCTTTCTCAATCCTATTTTTACGCTTACATCAGCCTTACATTCTGTCTGGATATGTTCATTTTTAACAAATAAAATAAAATTCAATAATATTTGTATAGCGCCGTTTTTGTGAAAAATCACCTCAAGGCACAGACATAAAATTTCATTCATCTAAGCCTCAAGGGCGCTCTACAAATCTTAAATTCCAGTTAATATTAATTCCTAGTTCATATAAATATACAGCAACATACTTACCTGGTAGGACACAATCAGTATATCATAATAACTTTAAATTTATCTGATTCTTACATATATTTTTTTTATTATAATTTTTTTTTAGGGCATGAAAGCAAATTTAAAATATACTTTATCGAAAGTTTTTCGTAGTGAGGAACAGATAATGATGAAAATCTTCAAATGCATTTAAAGAATGAGAGTCTGAAAAGTTTTTCTTGGATTAATCCTTAGATGAATGAAATAATGTAGATACGTTACCAAGACAACGCGCGTGAATGTTCTAAACTGCGCCTGAGAGACATATCTGAGATTTACTGCGTTTAGTATCACACAAACAGTCGTTCGACAGACAAGCTGTCACGGGAAAACGGGAGCTCTTCACCGAAATAATGTGAGATACCGAATGCAGATATACATAGGTGTGTGGAAGACAACCGTTTCCGTACTCTACTTGGCTAGTCGCTTAGTAAGTTCGTCGGGGAAGAGAGATTGTAACAGTAACGCGGGACGTTCATATAGCTATCTCATCCGTACGCACATTCTGTTTAGTATTGCTATCCTTTTCATAAGCGTTATGAGCCTAGAAACTTGAATCCTGACCGTGCAATGTTTATCATTCGATTTGTATGAATATGACGTTTCTTGTTTTTTTATGTCTATGTTTTAAACAGAGATTTTATCAACATCTTGATTATGGATATGATTTTCTAAAAAAATGGGTCGTACATGGTTTTACGCACATACGCCCCAGGGATGTCATTTTTACAGCATGCAGTTTACTTTCATCCTTCATCTCCCAGCTCCATGCCTCATCACTGCCATACATCTGGGTTGGTATAAGCACTCCATTGTGGACTGCTATCTTCGCTTCTTTGGACATTGTTTTATTTGCGCCATCTGCGTTCAGTCCTCCAGTATGGAGTTTCCTGTATTCACCCCTCTTTCAATATCCTTATCAGCCTTTCCATCTCTCGTAAACATACTTCTTAAATACACAAACTCATCCACTCACTCCATGTATTCATCATTCACAACTATATTGCACGCGATTCTCGTACTCTTTCTTTCAAACACCATCCGTCTTACTTATTAGATTTTTACGCGCCTACTTAAAGTTGGTTTAGTTACACCGGACGTAGGCCATTAAATTAGATAAATAAGCCGTGGTTTTAAGGCAAGTTTATCGCTATTCCGACCTTATAACACGCGTAACATTTACACCTCGTTTATAAGTAAGGGGGCATGAATTTGGACTTACTTTCATTCATCATCAACTTGTTCTGCATACATTATTGGTTCAACCTAGACACGATAAACTGTAGATCTTCCATACTGTTAGAATTAAACTTATACTTTTTTTAAGTGTCAATTTGTAAATTCAGATTAATCACTTTTAGGATTCCGTAGCGAATGTAGAAAAAGAATTAAATTTTTAGACAACCTTCTCTGATATAAAATTATTGTACTCAAGCATTACGGTTCACGAGAGACATCTACCGGATTGAAATCCTACCTTCGGACGTTTTGGACTGAACTCAGTACGGCGGCTGCTCAATGTTCAATGCTCACAGCGGCCTTTTTGCGTTATTTTTGGCTTAGGACTGCTGCTGCATTATGTGGGTGGTGCAGTTTCTATGTCTCATCGTTACTGCGTACGCTTTCGGGTATTTTTACTATCATACCTTATATGCAGATTGATTGGGATTAATTAATAATTATGAATGAAAAGGGGAGGCGGCGCATGTGTTAGAGGAAACGGTGATTTTACGGGATGGTTTAATATCACTGCATCAAGCAAGGCTGTGTAATGTAACTCGTTATTCAATCAGTACATGGATAATTGAAAGGTGTGGGCTTGGGCGCGGAAATGAACAATCTGAAGGAATGTATTATGAGGATGCGGTGCTTATTTCTAAGTCTTGGTAATCCAATGTAGTCGTTGAGAGAAGCATGGCTAGCAGCCCACAATAAAGTGTTGATACCAGCCTGTTTCGCAGTCAAACGTTGACCAACTTCCTTGGCCGTTTCAACCGGGGCTCGTTGGTCGTTTTGCCCCCACTTTTGGCCTTTCAGGGGGGCAAATAGACAAAACATTACACCATAATAAATAGATTTTAATTAGCGCGAAAATTCAAAATCGCACTGGATCGAATTTATCGTGCTTCATAACATCCCTTTCCCTTTAATGAAAAAACGCCGTGAAACAAACGCTTTTTCTTCCCAAACCTTTTACAACAAACCCATGAAAAATCCACAAAAATTCAATGCAATCCACTCAAGAGGTTCAGCATTAAAAACCTGGGCAAAAGGTTACATATTTACACAGTACATATTACAAGTTTAAATAAAAGGTTACAGGTTTACATATTACATATAAGGAACAGGGCATAACAGAAGTATAGTACAAAATATAAGTTTCAACAAAAGGGTACATGTTTACAGTTTACATATCGAAGCATAACAGAAGTGTACAGAATTTATAAATAAAGAAGGGAAAAACAGTTATATTAAATACATTTTCAAAAGTATGGCGCGAAGACGCATTATTATGATAGGAAAGTGTACAAAGAGAACCTTTACCTAGAACTGAAGAAATAAAACTAATAAAATCCCCATAGCTTTGTCGCGATAGACGATTAAACAATTGTTGCTTCTCTCTATATATGGTATTGTTGCATCTAGTATTACGATTTACTGTAAAAATACGTGTTTTAGTAATATACAATAAAACTACACATAATAATAAAACAACGTTCCTATAATCGCAATTCACTGCGAAAGAACTTGTTTTTAGTAATACAACGTTCCTATAATCACAATTCGGTGCGAAAGAACGTCTTTTTTTTTCATATGTAAATATATACAATAATAATAATAAAGTTTTATTCCGCAATGTATGCAGGAGTAGTGCAATGCAATACCTTCCATAATTGATATCAATACATACTAATAATAAAATTAACAAATAAAAATGAACAGAAATTCATGAGAAAAAAAAAATAATACAAGTAAAAAAACATGAATGGAGGATATTAGGCCTCATTTCTGCAAAACGCCATCAAGAGGGAGTCCATCCTGGCAGCGTTAGGATTGATGGGGCCAATAATTTACTCCAATGCGCTTCTATTCTTGAATTCGGGATCTGACGGGATTCCATGATGAGGTCATTTCTGGAGTTGTTAATCCTTTCCCGCATTCCTGCTACCCTGGTTCTCATAAGGGCTGCAAATCCTGGAACTCGCCCCTCGGTGAACATACCGGAAGCACTGCAGTGCCTGGGAAGACTAAACATCATACAGTAGGCGTTGTTGTACTGGACCCGAAGCCTTTCTATGCTACTCTTCTTAAAATTGGTCCAGAGCTCGCACGTGTATAGGGTAGTACAGAACGCCAGGAAGAGTGTCGTTTTCACTGGTGGACTACATAGCCGAAATCTTCTACTGAGCATGTTTGATTTCACACTGAGTGCTCGCCTTTGCCTGTCAATGTCGTCGTCATCCATTAGCTTGCTGGTGATGATGTGCCCTAGATATTCGGTTTCTTCTACCACCCTTAGAACCTCACCGTTCAAGATAGCTGGAGGTATGTTTTTCGGACCCTGCCCGTATCTGATAACCATCAGTGCCGTTTTTAGCGGATTGTAAATCATGTTGTAAATCTTGTGCCCTGCTGATGTCCCAGCTTTCATGTTTCTGATGGCCGTGTTGACGATGTTCGCTGTGACCTGGAGTTCGATGTCATCGTATTCTGTCAGTGGGGTTTCGTTTGAAGAGGCGGTAGCGGGAGGGGTTTTAGTCGCGAAGTGCAATTTGAAAATGTTGGCGATGTTTTCTGGATTCGTTTCTCCATTGATGTTACTCACACTTTGTTTGACTTATTCCAAAAAAATTTTAAAGCCCCGTTTATTGAAGTCCCCGGCGATTTTATCCATCTGGAGTTGTATGGAATTATTTTGGCATTTTTTCAATGCTGTTTTAAAGGCAGCACGCTTTGCCTTTCTATCCTCCGCGATAGGACCTTCGTGCGGTCTCCCATTTTCGATCCAATTATACATCGCTTGTCTGGTTCTTCGTATTTACCCGCTACATAGTCATTCCATCCACAGACTTGCTTATATTTTTGGGTGACTCTTTGTCCGAATGCTGAAATAGCAGTGTTTCGTAGTGCGTTTACCATATTCTCGTATAGGTCTTTTATTTGGGCGCCTGTATGGTTGCCACTGTCAACAGAGATAATATGTTTTTAGAAAACAATAAGAATACATATTATAAATTATGAGGGGACAATAAATGTTATGAAAACAAGACAGACCAGGTCAATAAAAACGCCATTAAATAGTCGTTTTTCCACTCATTACTAGAGCAAGTGCCAAAAGCGCCACCTTTATTATTTCACAGGTCACACAGCCATAAGAAGTTTAAACTAACGATTACTCTAGGGGAAACTTAAATTGTTAGCTTATCGATTTAAACAAAAACTCAACCCAAACAACTGGCTTGTGGGTAACTCAATCCAAACAACCTATTCATAGGAGACAACTCAAATTAACAGGCAGTTCGGGGAAAACTCAATCCACTCACCTACTTACAGGAGACAACTTAAATTATCGACTTGTTTATGTAACAAATAATCCAATAACTTATTTTATAGCAGACAACTCAAATTAGCAATTAGTTTATGAAAAACTTGATTCAATTACCCATTTAACAACTGGTTATGGAAAACTCAATTAAATGACTTATTCACAGGGGACAACTTAAATTTAATAGCCAGTTTATGAAAAACTTAATTCATCAACTTATTTATAGAAAACAACTCAATTCAATAACTTATTTATAGGAGATAACTCAAATTAATAACTGGTTTATGGAAAACTTACTTCCTTTGTCACCTTGTCTCGAAGGAGATGTATTCGAGTGTCTGACTATTAGTTTATTGGGTATCGAACTAAACAATAAACTTTGCTTTGACCAAAAATGTAGGTTCGTTTTAGTTCCATTACTTATTTCCATCCCACGAACTGAAATCTATACGTTAGGGGAATTTTTTTTTTAAAAGAAATATAATGATAAGCCTACGTTCCAAAACTAAACATTTAATTTCGAACCAAACTGGAAATAAGGTACTTTCATCCATTAGCGATAGTCTAATGATCATTTTCACAAACACAAAATTTAATCTATAAATTGCTATTGTTGTTAAGCGCCGTTGAGATAATCCTTCACAAAAACTGCGCTATATAAATTGTACCAAATTATATTTTCGACAGTTGAAAATAACCTATACCTACCTATGTGCAATCGAACCCACTACTTTTATTATTTCTAATTTTGAAACTGTTAATTCGTGGTGGAATTCCATTTTAATGATTTAATAAAACAAATTTTTAACTTTATTCCACTTTTATTTTTTGACTGGACCGGTTTCAGCCTATTGACTATTCTGAAGATGGCCGTCATTGGCTGAAACCGGTCTAGTCAAAAAATAAAGTGGAATAAAGTTAAAAATTTGTTTTATTAAACCACTACTTTTATCTGAAAAAGTTTTATGCGAAAATAATCGATTAAATTAACTAACCATCGGTGGTTTCACCACGAGGGTATGCAAAGAAGACGACCCGTTATCATTGACCAAATACGTATTTTAGCCACGGCGTATCAAATCGAAAAATGGTCCCTTAATATTCATTTACTATTTAGGCCTTTTACATACCCCGACTCGATTATCTATTAACTAAATAAATCCGATGGTATTTGTAAACTTATTCCTATTTTTCCTCATTTGTAGTAGAGTCGAGGAGTCTATGCTGACAATTATGCTCTTCTGAAATCGTTTTCAGGCTTCCATAATTGTAAATAATTTTAATTTAGCCATAGATAAATTCAGTTTTAATACAATAGTGGGGAATTTAAAAAGGTAAATTAAAGAAACCGGTATAGGTGAATATCGTTTCAAAACACGAGTATAATTATTTGGCACGAAAGGGTTTTTTGAAGTTTAAGAACAAAAAACAAAAACCCTGACAACAATTTCGTAATAAATACTTTGTTGAAATACTCCTCTGCTGTGATGAGATGTATTTATAAACTAACGGACTATTATAGTCCAATTACAAAAAAAAACAACACGAAATGGGAAAAAAGAGATTCACTGCAAGTGCCTCATATAAATGGACCAATTCCCGTCCTCTTCCACTACAGGTATTTCAAATGTAGTTTCAAAGGATTGCGTAATCACGACGCGAATCAACCTCGTGTGTTTTTTTAAATTATGGCGTAACTTACGTATAGACATAAAATACAAGACACGCCATATTCATACAAATCTTACGAAAATGTAGCACCACCAAATGTTTCACCCGTGTATGAAAAGGATATGTGTGTGCGGAAGAGATAGCTATTTGAAGCGTGTTTCGAAGGTATGTCTCGTTGACATGGTTTAGTGCAACCAGGCGCGTTGTCTCAGTAACGTATCTACTTTTGAAATTATGGCGCAACTTACAATACGAATCTACCACGTGTCTATTTCTTAATATTGCGCAATCGACTATGAGAATCATCCACGTTATCTTTCACTACTTAAACACTTATTTTTGGAAAGAAATACAAAATTACAGCTAATATTCAATTAACAGGCCTATGTTTACACTAAATAAAGAGAAAATTCTCTCAAAACCAAGCCCTTACGTTGGAAAGCGCCAGTGTTAAGTGCCGCTATTACAGGCCTAACTGGACAGGGTTTGAGTCATTTATTACAATAATTCTAAGCCAAGGAAAGGCTTGATTACACAACTGGATTTGGATGACGTGAGAATTGGGTACTCGTAGAGATTAACTATTATACTAAATTGTTCAATTATCACCGATACTGGAAAACGCGCGGATCCTGCGCGCTCGGAGTCCTTCTTTCCAGTCTGATAGCCGAGAAATCCCGCTGATTCGCTCCTCGATGGCGGCTGCCGGTGATCGTAGCGACTCTTCTGTTACTCTCCGCACCGGATTATCCATCGCAATATTCAATTGAATTTGCTATTTCACCATAGGCGGTAAATACTGTTTTGACTCTAAAAAGGTTAACTGCTCCATTCGGCGTCTACTGTAAAAACTCTAATATTCACTCTGTTTCGCGGTCATACGTTGACTAACTCTCCTGGCCGTTTCAGCCCGGGTTCGTTGGTCGTTTTGCCCCCACTTTTTGGCTTTTCAGAGGGGCAAATAGACAAAACATTACACCATAGTAAATAGATTTTTAACTAGCGCGAAAATTCAAAATCGCACTGGATCGAATTTATCGTGCTTCATAATACTTTACCAGGGTGATACTTTTCAATTCAATTTGTTTATTCATTTTAATAACATTACAAAATAAAATTTTAAGGCGTTATTAAAGATATGTAGAAAAATGCATATGGAGTGTACAAAAAACAGAATACAATGAATATAATATACAATATAAAACAAGATTTTATAACTAAACAGTATAGATAAATAGTAAATACAAGTTAAGCAAGCTGCAATAAAACTTGCTGTTTAAAGACAGTTTCGCTGATGCAAAAAATATCGATTCGATTCAACAGCAAGAGTGCCCTCCCCACCGGCATGACCATTGGCAAACTAGTCCTGCAGGCCGGGAGATAAAACAATCTATGCTGTCGATGACGGCGATAACCATCGGGAACATACAAGTCAATGCTCTCCATGATAGCTAAGTTTTCGAAACATCCACGTATCAATTTGTAGGTGACGATGTACACATCCCTTCTGACCCGTAGATGGTTTGTTCCGAGCATACCCAAGAGAAATTCAGTCGGATAGAGCCACGGGTAGTAACTTAGAGTATCTACCACTCTGGAACGTGCCGCAAATATACTAATATTATTTTATGTGAATTAAATGTGTTATGACACATATTAATTGAATAGAAGTTATTGGCGAACGCCGGGTTTGAACCCGCGACCTTTGGATTCGTAGGCGAGAGTCTTACCAGTCGACCACGGAGACAGTAAAAATACAGGCATTATTTAATTATTTTTTTGTGTTACCTCTGAAAAACATACTCTGTGAATTGCAATTTCGTCTCATCTCTTCCAGATTTCAGGAAGGGCAGTGAAACTTGATAAAGTGTGATGTATTTCAATAGCTAATCTTATTGCTTTTCTTTTGTTTCAGGTAAGATTCCATTTTTGATTTCGCCCTCTGAAGATGAAAGGTAAGAAGATATTACTAATTTATTCTTTATGTGGGAACATACTCGTACATATATTTAATGGTAACCCAGATTCTTGATGTTATTTGTTGATGAAATATGTATCTATACGAAAGGAAAATATTACGTACTAGTATGTACTTACCACAGATTTTACTGTATTTTTTTATAAATTAATATAAAGGTACTGAATAATTGCCAAATATGAAACAAAAAATAGCGTCGCTGTTAAGGCAAAAGGGCTAAAGCGACACTTTGGTCAAAAATGAGTCAGATAATATATGCAATTTTGAGCAGTGTTTTTTTCTATATCGAATGTTCTGTCTGACTCTTGTTTGATTGATTCTTAAGACTTTTGTGGTCCTTCAGCCATCTAAAATATATTTTCCCTTTGGGAGAAGGTTCGACTCAAGTGACACAAGTTTGGGACGTTTTTTTTTTAACCTTTTTGTCGCTTCAGTTAACTCAGTTAGAGCATTGAGTTGCATGAGTTTACTTTTTTTCAAAAATCCAACCAGGCACTGAAGACTTATGAATTTTATTGTAAAACGTAACAAAACTTGAAAGTGCTCCGGTGTAAACTTCTCAAAATGGCGCTTCAGCCCTTTTGATTTTCCGGCGAAGAAATGGTGTCTTGTTTTATTTTTGTGGCAGTTGAATAAATATTTCAATACTTCATAATTCACGACGGAAATGACGATGCAAGCTTAAAATAGATGACCTAGATATTTCAAAGAAATATTAGATATTATAAAAAAATAAATTTCATGAGAATAGTATGAGGTTGTATTTAGAAGCGTGTCGTTAATATCTTTTTTATTATCAAATTACCGAGTAAATGTATGAAATGTGTTTTTTTTTTGCGTTCCCCACTAGTTCTTATTTAAGTTTTACCAATAACTATGATATATTTATTTTTTCTAGAACCTTAATGCAGTTACACATAAATATTTTAATATCCCAGCCTATAAAACCGCTTAAGTTTTAAGTACAACGCCACTTAATTGGCTAACAGTAAAACAGATGCTAACATTAAACACATTGATGTTTATACATAAAATGAAGAACAAATTGTTACAAAAATATTTTTCTGACAAAATTATCTACAATGTTGATATTCACAAATATAATACAAGGGCATGCAAAGAAATTAGACTACAAGAAAAAAATAAAGCCAACACATAAAATTGCTTACTATATAAAGGGATGAAATCTTATAATGCTCTGCCGGAAACCATCAAAATTATGCCTATCAATAAATTCAAAATAGCATGTAAAAAATATTTAAAATGTATATAAATCAAAACAATAAGTAGTATATAAGTTAAAACATTATAAAGTTAAGAATAAAATGAAATAATTAGCTACTTGTAAACTTGAATGTACAAAGTAACTAATATAAAATAAATAAAACTAAAAACTAAACTAAGCAATTCAATTCTTTGCCCAGCACCATCAGAAACATACAAACCAAAACTCCTTTAAAAGCAATATTATTACTCCCCTTAAAAACCGAGTTTAATTTAGTTCTTAATATGTAGATTCTATATCTTCAAATTTCTCATTTACTTATATTATTTTTATTATGTATGTACTATATTTTCGAAATTAACATGTTACTATGTAGCTAATAAAAACACTTATGCAAATTGCCATCCCAACACAGGTTAGTGCCTAGTGGGATTGGTAATTTACCAACTAATAAAAAACATGTATGTTCAAGTAAAATAATTGAAAATAAATAAAATAAAAAAGGTTTTTAAAACAGTAAGTGCTCATCTTATGCATATTTGTTATTCGCCATATTTTTGTAGACAGGAAATTATGGATTATTCCTAAATCATTTTATTATAGCTTGTGTTATATTTTCCTCGATAAACCATCCCCCTTCTCGTCGAATAACTCTAGTGTCGTTAGAGAGTGTAGCAACGGAAGCTGTGCTCTGCCGCTATCGATTGCGGAACCTTGACCTCTCGTCTCTCTCTGCGGATCAGGTTTAACCTCAACGGGGGTGAAAGAGAGGGAGCATCGGGTCCCCATAATCCTAGCCGGATAGGTTTTGGTTCATCTTCTCCATATACCATCAAAGAATTAAAAGAGATTTTTTTGATAAATTGGTATGCAGAGAGAGTACTAGACTAATTAGGACCCGAATTCTATCGAAATAGTTAATTATTATAGTTGTTGATTTTGTCCAAATCGTCCAAAAAAGCGAAGCAACCAGTCAACAATGGGGTGCTTATACCAATTCTGACGTATGGCAGTGAGGCATGAAACTGGCGGAGGAAGGATGAAAGTAGACTGAATACTGTATAAATGAGATCCCTGAGGCTTATGTGCGGTAAAACCATCTTTGACCGTGTTACAAATGTGGATATCCGGAAAGAATGCGAGGCTGATGTAAGCGTAATGAATTGGATTAAGAAAGGGACGCTAGCACTTAAAATTCTTCACTCATTTCATGCCAAACTAGAACATTGTGTAACAAATATCATCATTTAAAAAAATATATTCTACTTGTACTCACTGTCACTTACCTCAGAACAGGTTCTTATGACCTAGTGAGGTAGGTAATGTAAAAAAATGTAAGAAACAAAAAGTTAAAAACAAAAAAACAAAAAAAGTTCTCGAGTCGGGCAATGTCAAGAGTCAGAATAACAGAAGAGTATGCATGAGACGATCTATGAATGTGAATGAAGCGATGAGTGTGTGCCAAAACAGAGTTGTGTGAGGGTCCATCCTCTCTGTCTATTCCTGCAGGGAAACGGCGTGACGGTTAGTTAGTTTTTGATTTTAGAAATCAATGATTTTGCTTTGAGAAAATTCTACCTACTAAATAACGAGATTGGCTGCAGGGGGCTCATCCTAAGGGGGTGCTTCTGTAGTCAGTATTGATGATTTTTGCTCGACTCGGGCGTGGCTAGGACTAGGGTATTTATACATCCATTCATAGCACATGTCGACATAATGTTTTTGTTTATTTGTATTACTACTTTTTCACAGTAGAGGTATAAACAAAAATATAGGATATAACCTAAAAAACCGTTGAGTTATGTCCTGTTATGTCGCATAACAAAACGTAGTGAGCGGAGTCGCCGGAGACGCGAGAGACAGAAATATGCTTACATACAGAAGGGTGATGCTATTTTATGTGAGTACTTATCTCGTCTCTATCTCTCTCACGGTTTACAACGTTTAAAGGCTGATTCACACCAACGTCCGGATCCGCTCAGTGCCGATATTGTTCCGCATGAGAGCTTATTGATATGAATATCGATCAAGGAGTATGTGCCAAGTCAGAGTTGTGTGGCAGTATATCCTTCTGCCCACCCTTATGATATTTAACTACTTAGTTAAATACTTATTTTGAATTGTAAAAATACTAACATCGCAGATTTTTTTTTATCAAAAACCATTTTTTTTATCACTAAATAATATTTTTATTAATTACTAATTATTAAAAATATTATTTAGTGATAAAAAAATGGTTAAAAAAAAAAAAAATCTGCGTTGTAAGTATTTTTACACTTCAAAAAAATTATTTAACTAAATAAGTAGTTAAATATCACAAGGGTGGGCAGAAGGATATACTGCCATACAACTTTGTCTTGGCGCATACTCCTTGATTGATATTCATACCATATCAATAAGCCCTCTTGCGGAACAATATCGTCACTGAGCGGATCCGGACGTTGGTGTGAATCGACACTAAATCTCTCCCAAATCAATGCATTTTTAACATATCTCTATTTAATATGTAGCAAAAGTTGAATACAATACGATTTATAGTAAAATAAAACATTTCTTGATTCGAGCTTGTTACTAAAAAATGTTGATTACCTTTGTTATGTTACACTTGTTTTGCTATACTATGTAGTCTTACTGTAAAAGCCCAATGGGGGTCTATCAAAACAAATACATCACAACATAAAGAAAATCTTTCTTTTCTACGAGTATCGTCGAGTTTTCTGCAATCGGATTCAGGGGAAAAACTGTGGACATATTTCTCTCGTCTCATTTTTAAAGCACCATTTTTCGCGTTGCTCCCCTTTTTCCCTTCCCGCCTACCAGGCGCTCAGAAGAGCGCAGCGGCTGTGGAATGCGTAACAACCGCCGCGCCGCGAGAGAATCTCCCACAATCCGCAGCAGGAATGTTTGAGGGATTCCGAAATGAGAAGTACCAGGGTTGCAGAAAACAGTCGGGGTGCGCGGCGTGCTTGGAACATGGAACCGATGCGTTATCTATGGTACTACCGCCGAAAGCTCGCTTGTAACTTCTCATTCTGACACATGCGGCGTTTATGAAAGAAGGGTGAATGCAGGAAACTTCATTAATGGAGGACTGAACGCTGTCGGCGCAAATAATAAATTGTCAAAAGAAGCGAAGCTAGCAGTCCACAATGGAGTGCTTATACCAACCCTGATGTATGGCAGTGTGGCATGGAATTGGCAGAGGAATGATGAAAGTAGACTGAATGCTGTGGAAATGAGATCTTTGAGACGTATGTGCGTAAAACCATGTATGACCGTATTAAAAATGTGGATATCCGGAAAGAAGGCAAGGCTGATGTGAGCGTAATGAATAGGATCAAGATAGGGACGCTTAGATGGTTTGGGCATGTAGAGCGAATGAACGGAGAAAGGAGTGTTAAAAGAATATATGATTTGAAAGTGAATGGAAGAAGAAGTCGAGGACGCCCGAGAAAGACATGGCACGATCAAGTAAATCAAATACTTGAATCGGGTCATGTGAAGAGTCAGAATAACAAGAGTATGTATGAGACGATGTATGAATGTAAGTGAAGCAAGGAGTGCGTGCCAAGACAGAATTATATGGCGGTCCGTCCTTCCTCACCTACCCCTGCAGGGAAACGACGTGATGTTAGTTAAAAATATATGTATTTATATATCGGAAGGTATCAGCGCTGTTACTGAATTCACACTTCTGAATTGTAATTATTTCATACTAAAATTATCATTCCGATGTACCCGGAGTGCATAAGCGTATGAAGACAATTATTATTATCATTTGTTGGAATTTTGACGTGAGCTTCGTAGCAACACCCCTTTTGATAGAGCTTTGATATCAGGCGAGCATACATCGTAGGAGATTTTAAGATCATACGTGGTCGGAATTTCGTGTTGCGTGCATTAGGATCGCATTATAGAGGGGTGAAGTCATAGAGTTGGAATTTCGTGTTGCGTGTATTAGGGTCGCATTATAGAGGGGTGAAGTAATGATAATTTGATCGTTTTTGTTAGAAATAACCCCAAAAGCTCATTACATTGAATGCAATCAAATAGAAATCTTATCTTATAGAGAACTACTATTTATAATATCAATAATCTACAACAACAGTTACTTTAATAATTTCGTAGTCCGTATCGTAAATATACCTACAGTCTTTTTTTTAAATTACCATTTTTCCAATCCGTTAAATACATAATTGGAAAAATGAATGAATTACGAATAACAAAAAAGGCTAGGTAAATTTTGAAAATATTATTATAAAAATAAACACTATGAACAATGTATGAGAAAACATTTGACATAAGCAACAAAAAGGGGGTCGAGTCTCCCTAGCTTCTCCTACACATCTGCTGACCCTGTGCAGAAACGTGCGGTCCGTTTGATAGATTCTCCAATCTTAACAAACAGATATTTGCAGCACAGACGGTGGGAATGCTGTCCTTGTTCTACCTGTATTTCAATGCAAGATGCTCCAAGAAACTAGCACCCTCGAGCCCTTCGGCACCGATCCACAACCGATAACCACGCCAAATACGATCCTTACATTTGTACACGCTTGACATTTGTCACACGAGAACGGGTTGCTTCTACGATTCGTTCTTGTTTCATATTTCAACTGTGCGTACTCCCTTCTACGACATGGGCCTCTTCAAGACTCACGTTTACTCCTCCATTGCATCAAAAAGACCCTCCTCACAGCATCCCCAAAAATGAAAAAACGCCCTGAGGGAAATAATAAGCAACTCCAGTCTATTTTTTTTAAAGTTCGTTTTCATATCTAAATTAATTTTGAAAACTATAATTTTTGAAAGCCCGCCAAAACGCACGGAAATCGGCTCGGGCGTAACGTCATTACACCTCCAGATTTTTTCGTTTAACCTTTATGTGACTGAGAGGGTACCCGGGTACCCTTTTCGGTTTTCAAGATAGATTTTTTAATGTTCCAGTAAGTCTAACCGGCTGAATCTTCCTGACTTCTTCGCAATAGTGAAAATAAACAATTTAACATAACCGTTGGATATGTGGAGGGTGGTATGTGAGTGTAAAATCTTTGAGTAAAACTTCCACCTTCTGATAACTGAAAGGGTACCCGGGTACCCCCATGTGTTTTATATGGAATTTAAAGCTTGTCCATATTTATTAATCATTTTATCTTATTTTAAATAATGTATTGTTATGTTCAAAGTACACCGTCTGTGTATCGTTAACAGTATTTTTAATCACATACTGAATTAAAATCCCAAAGACATTCCTATCCACTTCCCCAAGTCTTGAATTGAGTCAAAATGTATTACGTCAAAAAACTGGTCCAGCAAACTTTAGTAAATTATATACTGTAAAAGAAACCTTCATATCAATTTTAAAAAGGTGTAGTTTTCTTCAGTCACATAAGGGTTAAAAAATTATCAGTCTAGGATTTTGTATGAGAAAATCAGTAGCACAGTGTGAAATGTCAGCGTCTGGTCACTATTGTTTATTGTACCAAAGTGTAAAAATACTACCGTAACTCCATTCGATAAACAATAATTTATCCTGAGCGGTCCCTGTTCCACATTATTGAGGTTATGATGAAATGTCAGATGAGGAATGAACACTGCACATAATTATATACATAGTAAACTATAACTAAACACAAGTAATAAGATAACGTGCTTATTTAGAAGTACTTACGTAATCAGAACTGTATATTATAATTATTAACTGTATAGTATATTGATTTTGTTGTGGCCGAAAATGTTTTTTATTAAACAAACAAAAATGTATGAAGATTTTCATGTTTTTTCAGTTTTGATGATTCACTGCACGGCTTGCCGAAAAATCTTAACTAACTAACCATCACGCCGTTTCCCCACAGGGGTAGGCAGAGAGGACGGACCGCCATATAACTCTGTCTTGGCACACACTCCTTGCTTCATTTACATTCATACATACTCTTGTTATTCTGACTCTTCACATGACCCGATTCAAGTATTTGATTTACTTGATCGTGCCATGTCTTTCTCGAGCGTCCTCGACTTCTTCTTCCATTCACTTTCAAATCATATATTCTTTTAACACTCCTTTCTTCGTTCATTCGCTCTACATGCCCAAACCATCTAAGCGTCCCTATCTTGATCCTATTCATTACGCTCACATCAGCCTTGCCTTCTTTCCGGATATCCACATTTTTAATACGGTCATACATGGTTTTACGCACATACGTCTCAAAGATCTCATTTCCACAGCATTCAGTCTACTTTCATCATTCCTCTGCCAATTCCATGCCACACTGCCATATATCAGGGTTGGTATAAGCACTCCATTGTGGACTGCTAGCTTCGCTTCTTTTGACAATTTATTATTTGCGCCGACAGCGTTCAGTCCTCCATTAATGAAGTTTCCTGCATTCACCCTTCTTTCATAAACGCCGCATGTGTCAGAATGAGAAGTTACAAGCGAGCTTTCGGCGGTAGTACCATAGATAACGCATCGGTTCCATGTTCCAAGCACGCCGCGCACCCCGACTGTTTTCTGCAACCCTGGTACTTCTCATTTCGGAATCCCTCAAACATTCCTGCTGCGGATTGTGGGAGATTCTCTCGCGGCGCGGCGGTTGTTACGCATTCCACAGCCGCTGCGCTCTTCTGAGCGCCTGGTAGGCGGGAAGGGAAAAAAGGGGAGCAACGCGAAAAATGGTGCTTTAAAAATGAGACGAGAGAAATATGTCCACAGTTTTCCCCTGAATCCGATTGCAGAAAACTCGACGATACTCGTAGAAAAGAAAGATTTTCTTTTATGTTGTGATGTATTTGTTTTGATAGACCCCCATTGGGCTTTTTACAGTAAGACTACATAGTATAGCAAAACAAGTGTAACATAACAAAGGTAATCAACATTTTTTTTAGTAACAAGCTCGAATCAAGAAATGTTTTATTTTACTATAAATCGTATTGTATTCAACTTTTGCTACATATTAAATAGAGATATGTTAAAAAATGCATTGATTTGGGAGATTTAGTGTCGATTCACCAACGTCCGGATCCGCTCAGTGACGATATTGTTGTTCCGCAAGAGGGCTTATTGATATGGTATGAATATCAATCAAGGAGTATGCGCCAAGACAAAGTTGTATGGCAGTATATCCTTCTGCCCACCCTTGTGATATTTAACTACTTATTTAGTTAAATAATTTTTTTGAAGTGTAAAAATACTTACAACGCAGATTTTTTATCCATTTTTTATCACTAAATAATATTTTTAATAATTAATAATTAATAAAAATATTATTTAGTGATAAAAAAATGGTTTCTGATAAAAAAATCTGCGATGTTAGTATTTTCAATTCAAAATAAGTATTAACTAAGTAGTTAAATATCATAAGGGTGGGCAGAAGGATATACTGCCACACAATCCCAACACATACTCATGATCGATATTCATATCAATAAGCTCTCATGCGGAACAATATCGGCACTGAGCGATCCGGACGGGTGAATCGCCTTTAAACGTTGTAAACCGTGAGGAGAGATAGAGACGAGATAAGTACTCACATAAAATAGCATCACCCTTCTGTATGTAAGCATATTTCTGTCTCTCGCGTCTCCGGCGACTCCGCTCACTACGTTTTGTTATGCGACATAACAGGACATAACTCAACGGTTTTAGGTTATATCCTATATTTTTTGTTTATACCTCTACTGTGAAAAAGTAGTAATACAAATAAACAAAAACATTATGTCGACATGTGCTATGAATGGATGTATACATACCCTAGTCCTAGCCACGCCCGAGTCGAGCAAAAATCATCAATACTGACTACAGAAGCACCCCCTTAGGATGAGCCCCCTGCAGCCAATCTCGTTATTTAGTAGGTAGAATTTTCTCAAAGCAAAATCATTGATTTCTAAAATCAAAAACTAACTAACCGTCACGCCGTTTCCCTGCAGGAATAGACAGAGAGGATGGACCCTCACACAACTCTGTTTTGGCACACACTCATCGCTTCATTCACATTCATAGATCGTCTCATGCATACTCTTCTGTTATTCTGACTCTTGACATTTGCCCGACTCGAGTACTTTTTTGTTTTTGTTTTTAACTTTTTGTTTCTTACATTTTTTTTTACATTACCTACCTCACTAGGTCATAGAACCTGTTCTGAGGTAAGTGACAGTGAGTACAAGTAGAATATATTTTTTTAAATGATGATATTTGTTACACAATGTTCTAGTTTGGCATGAAATGAGTGAAGAATTTTAAGTGCTAGCGTCCCTTTCTTAATCCAATTCATTACGCTTACATCAGCCTCGCATTCTTTCCGGATATCCACATTTGTAACACGGTCAAAGATGGTTTTACCGCACATAAGCCTCAGGGATCTCATTTATACAGTATTCAGTCTCTACTTTCATCCCTTCCTCCGCCAGTTTCATGCCTCACTGCCATACGTCAGAATTGGTATAAGCACCCATTGTTGACTGGTTGCTTCGCTTTTTTGGACGATTTGGACAAAATCAACAACTATAATAATTAACTATTTCGATAGAATTCGGGTCCTAATTAGTCTAGTACTCTCTCTGCATACCAATTTATCAAAAAATCTCTTTTTAATTCTTTGATGGTATATGGAGAAGATGAACCCAAAACCTATCCGGCTAGGATTATGGGGACCCGATGCTCCCTCTCTTTCACCCCCGTTGAGGTTAAACCTGATCCGCAGAGAGAGACGAGAGGTCAAGGTTCCGCAATCGATAGCGGCAGAGCACAGCTTCCGTTGCTACACTCTCTAACGACACTAGAGTTATTCGACGAGAAGGGGATGGTTTATCGAGGAAAATATAACACAAGCTATAATAAAATGATTTAGGAATAATCCATAATTTCCTGTCTACAAAAATATGGCGAATAACAAATATGCATAAGATGAGCACTTACTGTTTTAAAACCTTTTTTATTTTATTTATTTTCAATTATTTTACTTGAACATACATGTTTTTATTAGTTGGTAAAATTACCAATCCCACTAGGCACTAACCTGTGTTGGGATGGCAATTTGCATAAGTGTTTTATTAGCTACATAGTAACATGTTAATTTCGAAAATATAGTACATACATAATAAAAATAATATAAGTAAATGAGAAATTTGGGGAGATATAGAATCTACATATTAAGAACTAAATTAAACTCGGTTTTTAAGGGGAGTAATAATATTGCTTTTAAAGGAGTTTTGGTTTGTATGTTTCTGATGGTGCTGGGCAAAGAATTGAATTGCTTAGTTTAGTTTTTAGTTTTATTTATTTTATATTAGTTACTTTGTGCATTCAAGTTTACAAGTAGCTAATTATTTCATTTTATTCTTAACTTTATAATGTTTTTAACTTATATACTACTTATTGTTTTGATTTATATACATTTTAAATATTTTTACATGCTATTTTGAATTTATTGATAGGCATAATTTTGATGGTTTCCGGCAGAGCATTATAAGATTTCATCCCTTTATATAGTAAAAGCAATTTTATGTGTTGGCTTTATTTTTTCTTGTAGTCTAATTTCTTTTGCATGCCCTTGTATTATATTTGTGAATATCAACATTATGGGAATAATTTTGTCAAGAAAATATTTTTTGTAACAATTTGTTCTTCATTTTATGTATAAACATCAATGTGTTTAATGTTAGCATCTGTTTTAGCCAATTAAAGTGGCGTTGTACTTAAACTTAAGCGGTTTTATAGGCTGGGATATTAAAATATTTATGTGTAACTGCATTAAGGTTCTAGAAAAAATAAATATATCATAGTTATTGGTAAAACTTAAATAAGAACTAATTAAGGGGAACGCAAAAAAACATTTTCATACATTTACTCGGTAATTTGATAATAAAAAAGACATTAACGACACGCTTCTAAATACAACCTCATACTATTCTCATGAAAATTTATTTTTTTTATAATATCTAATATTTCTTTGAAATATCCTAGGTCATCTATTTTAAGCTTGCATCGTCATTTCCGTCGTGAATTATGAAGTATTGAAATATTTATTCAACTGCCACAAAAAAATAAAAACAAGACACCATTTTCTTCGCCGGAAAATCAAAAAAGGGCTGAAGCGCCATTTTGAAAGTTTACACCGGAGCACTAGTTTTGTTGTTGCGTTTACAATACAAAAATTCATAAGTCTTCAGTGCCTGGTTGGATTTTGAAAAAAAGTAAACTCATGCAACTCAATGCTCTAACTGAGTTAACTGAAGCGACAAAAAGGTTAAAAAAAAAAACGTCCCAAACTTGTGTCACTTGAGTCGAACCTTCTCCCAAAGGGAAAATATATTTTAGATGGCTGAAGGACCACAAAAAGTCTTAAGAATCAATCAAACAAGAGTCAGACAGAACATTCGATATAGAAAAAACACTGCTCAAAAATTGCATATATTATCTGACTCATTTTTGACCAAAGTGTCGCTTTAGCCCTTTTGCCTTAACAGCGACGCTATTTTTTGTTTCATATTTGGCAATTATTCAGTACCTTTATATTAATTTATAAAAAAATACAGTAAAATCTGTGGTAAGTACATACTAGTACGTAATATTTTCCTTTCGTATAGATACATATTTCATCAACAAATAACATCAAGAATCTGGGTTGGCTATAAACCCATCTTCATCCTACCATTAAATATATTGTCCCAAAAGATGTGAATATTGTCCCAGCCTCAACTCTGGTGAGAGACCTATACCTCTGAGCCGCTTCCACTGGAGCACCCACTTTAGTAATTTCTTCAAAAAAAATATAAACGAAAAAATCCAAAAACTTGTATTTTGCGGCAGTGGTTTCACCCCAGTATGGCGCAATGCTTTAGGAAGGCTAGCCAGCTGTCACTTCTACAAATAAATAAACCTAATGAATATCTTCAAAGCCTAATGTTTCTACCATTAGGCACAATATCATTTTCATTCGAATAATATTTGATACCGCCTTCCTCTGTTGAAATGTAAATTTTCTTACATTTCTTCTTCCTATTCTTATTATCCCACCCTCTCTTTTTTGCCTTTTTCCCGAAAATGTTTAATAAAAAGGGGCTTTCTTGGGATTTTCCAGAAAAAAATATTTTTTAACCTTCCCAAAA